>VZUI01039276.1:0-53024 GCA_013401135.1 Cettia cetti
CTCACAATAAAGCCACTCTGTGGAACCGCCAGACGGGACCCCTCTCTCTCTCTCTTCCCGGGCTGGCCGAAGGAGACACAATCTCACAGAGGGCAAGAGCCAGAGCTGAAATCACCCAAGAGCTGAAATCACTCAAAAGAGCTGCCACGGCTCTGCCCTTCTGCTGAGACGCTCTCTGCCTGCTGAGGGAGTGCCTTGACCCCCCAAGGAGTCGTCTCTGAGGAGATACTTCTGGGGTGGCTCAGCCTCCTTGGGCCCCTGCGAGCTGAGGGGCCCCCACACCAGCGGGAATAATAATGTTCAGCCAAGCCTCACACATAAACCTAATATTAATTCCTAACAGACCTCAATTACATCCTTATTTATGTGGCTGAACATAACTTAAACTCTGAAGTAATTCCATTTAAGTGTGCAAAAATGCTTTGCAGCATCAGTACTTCATGCAGCACAGTTGAATCCATCTGCATTAGAAATTTTAACCAATAACTGCATGATGTCTGAATTACATTTTAGTCAAGCATTTGATATATTTTAATTGTGAGCTATCTTCTTACATTGTTACACCCAAAGCAAACATCTTCTCATATTCATCTCTGGAGGAATAGTTGGGAATAACCTAAGAAAACAACCAAAATAAAATCCACATAAGCAAATCAGAGATTTAAGCAGGTCTTCTAAACAGCCTAAATTTCTTTAACTATTTCTTGTAATTATTACATATGCGGAAAAACAGTAGAAACAGGAGGAGTAATCCAGGTGTTTTATTTCATGTATTCTAGTATTAGAAAAAAAATGTCCAGTCTCCCTGGACTGCAGCTGCCACACAAGTTTTAAGGAGAACTGTTTCCCAGCCACAAAACTAACCTGCAGGGGAATGGATATTGAATGACTCAAAAGACTGGCAATGAACCAGTATATCCACTTGTTCACCTTGCCTTCCAAGCAAAGCAGTCCAGATATCTGAGCCTCTGATTAATAATTGTGTTTGCATACTGAGGGCTTTTAAAATCTTCCAGACTGAGCCTAACTGAACTGTGTGGGGCAAGGAAGTGCCACAGACTCAGGAAGAACAGAAGTTTTAAGGAGAATAAGGAGAAAGTTGTTTCCTTCATCACTGCAGATCAGCACACCTGAGGTGACAGCAGCTGTGCTGGAAAAAATGTTGCAGAATTTGGACCCCAGATTCTCCTGTGTGTTGTAGTAAATTCAGATAGTATAAATAATATTTTAACTCAGCCAATACTTAAATATGAAAAAGAATAGGAGGAAAAAGAAAACAACATTCTAATACCTACCATGCCATTGGTAATGATTAAACGAGGAGCATGCTGGTGGCTGGGGAAGAGCCCCAGGGGATGCCCACTGTACATCACCAGTGTTTGCTCTTCTGTCATCTCTGACAAATAGTGCATTACCAACCAGAACTGAAATGAAAAACAAGGAAAAGAGAGACTTGTCTGCATCTTACTTGTACTGTTTTTTGTGAAGCTGCTAATCTTGGAGAATGAAGGAAGCTATAGAGACAACGAGGTGCATTCACATATGGAATAACAGAGCTCTCAACACATTCTTGCTTTCAATAAAGTTCTTTAAGGGATATCACTCACCAGGAAACACAAATCATCAACTAAGAAAAGTCTGAATAAATTCCAGAATAATTTCTCCAGTACAAACCCCAGATATCCTTCACTTTTAAAGCCATTCTAATTTTATCTTGAGATTAACCACTTGCATTTGGCACTTTTCTGGCAATACTTCCAAAGCCAAACTGCAAAATTTTCCCTATAGAAGTGATTAAATACTCATGCTTATTGTTGATCCTAATCTGAAATCCAGCATCTTCTAGTGCAATAAAGGCTTTTTACAATGTGCACTTTAAAATGAAACAGCTTTTCTTCTCCAGGGAAAAAAGTCAGTTTTTATTGTGAACACAGAAGAAAATCCTTGATGCATCCTGGAATACACAAATATATTTCAGCTTTGTCTGCATAATTCAATAGTTACTCTTGATTGATGCCAAAATGTATACTTTAAAATGTATACTCTAAACTGGCTTTAAATTTAGCTTCAATCCGTCACTGTCTTCGACAAAGCCCATTAAACTTCACAGGAGTGGAATATGTGTCAACTAGGTCTGTGAGAAACTTGCCTGTGCAATATTGGAATTCAACAATTACTTGTAACTAGAGTTTCTGTGGGGACACAAAATTTTGAGGGGGAAAAACCCCCAAAATTGCTGATCAAAGAGGCAGCAGTATTAGTGACAAATAAACACAGGTACTTAAGATCTGAGGCTGTGGATCTCAATTAAAAATAGTACAGATTTGAAGCCAGTCCCTTCTAACACAGCCAAATGCCCAAGCTGCAAGTTCAGTTGAACAGGAAAGAGTTAGTGAAGTTACTGTCTTGCTTTTTACAATGTGGTTTATGAAAAATGTTGAATAATTGAACTCATGTCATAGGACAGAACAGGTAACTAGCTGAACTCTCAACTCCCTAGCAGTCCGGGAAAAAAATCCTAATGTTTTTTCCCAAACAGCTTCCTAAAACTAGAAGCTGTAAGATAAATAGGTCTTGTGGCATTGAAAAGCATAACTACCAAGGAGGAAGGAAAAGCCTTTCCAAGCTTTGAAAGCAAGTCTGTTGTCTGAAGACATGTCAAGTAAGCTCTGGACATGGTTCTTTCATTTGAAATTATCCAGAAGAAAGCACAGGTCTGCATGGATGATAAAAACCAAACTGAATCTTTTTACTGTGAGTTTTGCAATGCTTGATTTTTTTTTTAATGCTGTTTTCAACCTACAAACAGAATAAAATGTTCTGTGGTAACTGAATCATTCATGTGATTGCTACTCTAAGTAAACAAAAATAAAAAGGCTTTGTTTGTTCTGCTGTGAAACAACTGCAAGTCATAGGATTGGCTTGGATGAGAACAAGAGAAAAGAATATTTCTGACTTTGGCAGCACTTCTACCTCACCTTGCAGCTCAACATCTGCCTAAGATTTATCAGACCAATAAAGGCCAGTGTATAAACTGCTGGCACTGCTCACCTCAGAAGTGCTGTAACACTCATGGCTAATAGGCAATAGTTAACTGGCATCTATTGATTAATGCACAAAATAAAGAAATAGTGAGCATTGCCATGGTACCTCTCTTTGGGCAAAAAAAAAGAACAGTTTTGCCTTAAAATCTGCCTAAGGCTTCCATTTAACATTTAGATTAAATTTACCAGATTAGGAAACTGAAACATGAATTTTCTTTTAATCAAAAATGAGAAATCCCAAACTGGGAAGAAATCTCAGGTCACTCAGTCCCATGCTACAGTGAGGAATCCATTCCTCTCCCCAAACTAGGAACTTCATTCACACTTTACTTTTGCTTGGGTTCTTTAATAAGCAGGAGACCATGTTCAGACAAAGCCACAACAAGGTGCATTTCTGATTCTTTATGACAGAAGCTGGCTCCTTAGGTCAGCTTTTGCCAATTCCAGCTACAGTCAGAAATCAAGACCTTCCCAACCTTCAGGAGTGAAGCTGCTGTCCAGGGGGATGTGGCTTCATACCTGTGCTGATTCTGTCCTGCACTGCAGACAGAATTCTAAATAAGTTGCTGATTCCAAACATCTCCAGAAAATGTTTCCCACATGCATTTTACAGCACACAGAATCAAGTAAGTACATTTATTGACCTTTTTTTAATATAAGAGGATAGAGATTATACAAACACAATTTAAAACATTCTCTGATTTTAGAGAGGCTTTAAACCACCTTCCAATACTCTTAGAAGATAAAGGCTAATGTCCACAGCATGAATTGGCCAGCTATCACAAATATTAACAGCTAATCTGATTTACTTGGAAAAAGACTCAGAATTGCACATTCCTCAATCAAAGCCTTTTTTTATTCCTCTACTTGTGAAAAATGTTGCAAAAGTACCACAAACAGAGGATACACTTTTTTTTTGTTTCTTAGACTCTAAAATTATCTGTGCTAAATACACAGGCACGTGCATATGCATCAGAGAAAGACAAAGAACTGGCCTTTTATCATCCTACACAGCTTGTTGTGTTTATGGTATCATGTTTAGTATTTCTGTTGGGCTTTCTGTGCTCTCCTTTACTAAATAAAGCTCTCTCCATCTATGCAGATCATAACTGAGCATTCCCCTATCCAAACAGGATATTTTGGAGTATTTTAGAGCAACAACTGCCAAGAATTAGCCCAAACTGCCTAAGGAGAATGTGCATGGGGGAGGGTGAAACTGGATCTGTGAAACAAATTGCAAACCCAGCAATGTCCTACCTGTGCCCAGTTGCTGAAGACCTGCCCATTTCCTCCATAAGTGACGAGCTCCTGAGGAAACTAGAAAGGTAATTCAACATTAAGGCAAGCACTTTTCTCAAACCTTTTACTGTATCTCTGAGCTATTTTTGCCATCCAGGTAATAAATCTTTTCTAGAGTTTATCGCATCAAAACTCTATATTCTTGAAATCAGAAAGTAACATTGTAAAAGTGATAAGAATAAAAACTGATTTTTTTTTTTCAAAATTACATGTTTGTTACTGTAACATTGTCACTGGGATGAGTTTCTAAGACTCGGGAAGCATCAGCACTAATTTTTCAAAATAAGTTGTAGAAGCAATGTACCAAGAGCTGACCTCTACGTCTCAAGCTGTGACCAAGCTTCTGTATGTCTATGTTTTTCAGTATTTATGTAACAACACATACAGGAAATATCTTGCCAATTTGCTGCTGCCTATGGATCCAGAATCCTTTTACTGTACCTTACCTGAGCCACAGAGGGATCCAGATTATTCATGATCATCAGCATGATGGCAGCAGCTGATTTGGTCTTGCAAGGATATTCTCCTATGGGGTATGCTCTGAAAGGGTAGGCACAAAAATTTAGAAGGAACTCCAGCTCACCAGAGCAACCAGAACAACACCCCCCACTGGAATATCTCTTCATGCCAGGGATACTCAAACTTGTCTGAGTTGCAGGCTTCTATTCAGGGAGAAGAGTAAAGAAAAAAAAAAAAAGCACAGATCTGAAGTTATATATGTTACCTCAGCAGGCAAATCAGGTTTTAACTGTTATCAGAGCTAAACAAAACCAAGAAATTGCATTCAGCTTCTCACTTGCTGAATTATTTAATCACAATTGTTAAATACAGTGACCAAGAACACTCTGGTTTTTAACTGCATTTTTTGAGGGCGGGTGGTGGAAGTGGCCTCTGCAACAGTTTCCAGGCCAAGCAGCCAAGCCCTGCAGCGCCAAGGAAAGCAGCATCACTGGCAGTTGCCCTCAGGCTCATCCACCCCTGTTATTTAAGATCTTATCTAAGAAAAAAACCGCTCCGGTTGAGTTTCAGAGTCCAAGAAACTCTCAAAACCTGAAGTAGTTAGGAGAAATATGGTTCTTTTTACAAAAATCCACTTTGTCCAAGCTGAGAGATGAGGTATAGGAAACACTTGCAAAGTTATCCCAGCTCAGGTTGCCTGGCACTCATGTCCTAAATGCCGCCTGCTGTGATCTTCTCCTTCTCCTCCACCATCTGTTTGTGTATCAAATTGTTCTAAAACTTCTACTCTGTCATTTACAGGGTAGCTGTTTAGGGCAGAGGCAGCTCCTTTGCTGTGTCTGCTCAGGTTTTAATACCTTTGTGCTGAGGCCTCTAAGGTATGACACCTAAAGGAAGGAGAACCACTAATCCAGAGTTTTATTTCTTCCTTTTCTGGAAGCACCACCACCATTACCAATGCTGAAAATTCCTAAAGAGGGAAACTCTTAGCATGGTTTCTAAATGATCTTCCTTTAATTGACCACAGTTCTTCAGTGGCTGGACATTTGCTTTGTGCAGGTAAAGTGACACTGAAAAGGTCAAGCTAAAGAGTGCCAATGACAAAAAAACAAAAACAACAAAAAACAACAACAACAACAACAAAAAAATTTGGACATCCACTGTCCAGCTCATGGGCCGAGATCTGGAATGCATATTCCACAGATTCAGCGAATGAGTTCCTCCCATGATCCCATGCAGTTTATCCTGGCTTTTTACATCAGGATACTAAAACAAATGCCTTGTAGTCATTGCCAAACCAGGAAGGAAAGCCTTTGAGTTTTTCCCCAATACTTTTTCTTATTAGTGATTTCTGCAGCATCATACCAATTCATCAAGAGGAGATATTTAAGAGGAGATATTTACACATAATATTGTTCAGAATATAAGAAACCAAACATCCAGGTATCAGCTGAGTGCTCTGGCATAGGAACATTACTTAAATGGAGCTATGGTCCCTGGAACATAAAAACCAAAAATCAAATACTTTAAGACTACAGAGATCAAAAAGCATTTTCTCATTGTGAGACTGCAATAATCTATAAGCAAATGATCAGTGAAATGGTCACAAAATAAAAAATACTTGAACCTATCAAAGAATCACTGATGCCAGTGATGGAAACAAGCTGCTGGACTGTCTTATCCAAGCCTACTTGGAAGGTGTCATCATCTATAGTTTAGTACAGGGTTCTCTGAAGAACAGCTCCACAAAATCTTTCAGATAGTCTTCCGCTTGTCCACTCTTTAGCTGAATTTGGCAAGATCTGGCCCCAGGCTAATATGAACAGCATAGAAACAGGGTTGTCTGTGGAAATCAGAGTGCTTTCTATTGCTTTATTCAGATTTCTGTATGGACATTAACCAGGCCCCTGCTGATGCAAAAAGGAATCAATCAGTCTAAAAAAAGCCGCTAGCCCCTGGCAGCCCTCACTAAATCTGTTCTGCTTCACAAACATTAGCCCCAGCAGTCCTAGAATGAAGAGATGGTCCAAGACCAACAGGCACAGCTTATTACACACCAGGGTCACATAAAGGTTCCAATGGAAAAAAATGTACTGCCTTACTTTTCAAGCCCAGAAAGTTTCCTCTGCTCTGAGAGCACAGATAACCCAACCAGCCACTCACCTGGTCTTACTTCTTGGTTCAGTTGGGACTTGACTTGCTGCAGCTCAGAACTATTGCAAGTTTTCTGCCAAGGTTGTCATTGTACGCGTCTGAGTTATGACTGACCCCTGGAAACTAAGCCCTGCCATGGGGCAGAGCATTTGGGATCTCTGTGTGTGGCAAAGCTGCCATTGCCACACACACAGCCTGGCTCAGTCCTTTCCCTGTGTTGACTGAGCTTTCCAACAGTAAGACTGCCCAGGTCCACCACAGCCTATCCAGAAGGGAACACACTGCTTCCCTCCCAGTCCCGTGGAGCATCCCAAAATATGCAGAAGCCCTCCCTGGAAATGAAATCACTGCAATACACAGAACATCCAAATTAGCAGATGATGAGCTTCATTAATATATTATAACAACTTCTACAAGAGATAAATTAGGAGGCAGCAATGCCACTCTTTAAAGGTCAGCTCCACAGGTGAAAGCTGGCAAACAAATGTCAGCTGAATACAATATGAACCATCCAGTCCTTACCTCATCTCAATATCTGGGCAGAATCTGTACATATAGATGTGGCCATACAGCCTGAGTTCTTCAGCAAATTCCAGCACCAGCTTCTTTTGGATTTCAGGTGGGAAATAACGCAAGGCATTGCGCAGAGCCAGCTGCCAAAACACACACACAAAAAAATAAACAAGAGAGAAAAAAAGAGGTACAAGAGAAATGGAGATAAGTGGGTGACCCTGAACTTTAACCAGACTCAGCTGGAAGCTTGCCTAAGCTGTTGCAAGGACAATGCAATTCAAAAGGCCAAGATCACACCAGGGGAGCTTCACCCCTGCTTCCCTATTGAAGTGTTTCCACCTGCATCTTTCCTTGTAGGTTCAATTGGGGTAAATATGTAATCATCCCCTTCCCATGTACCTCCCTAAATTCTGCACAGAGAGACCTTGGAGATTTGGGAAGTAGTGCTCAGTCTTATCAATATCAGGCATGGACCTTCTCTCTCACAGTGCTGGGGGCACTGAACTACTGAGGAAACATTGTTCAGAAATTCTTAAAACTAAGTCCCTAAACTCCAAGACACTGAAGTTCCTACTGTACTTTCCATTCAAAAAGGGACTTTTGCCCAGAGTTATGTGACATACTCCCAGATGAAGATGTTCATGGGCTAAGTTTTATTGAAGATTCACTCCATTTAGCATCCTAATTTATTCCAGAGGGTGTTGGGTTATATTATTTTATTGATGTTACATGTATCACTTCCAAATTAGCTGAAGTGATTACTAGGCACTCAGTAAATTCTGCAGATGGTACTGTGGCTTACACTCCGTATTGCCTTCAAAGACATTAGCCATGGTTAGCAAAGTACAATATGTCCTTTTGTATGAAAGAATCCATAAATAAATCACTATCTTTAGTAATAGCCTGTTAAGGCATGTCTCTGTATTCTGTGTTTCTTTTGATTAAAACCATAATGAGAAAAAAGGTTTTGTCATCTTTAAATAGCCAGTTTCATGCAAAAATCGTATAAGTTCCCTGGCAAATGGCAACACGATCCAAAGGACTTTCAGATGAAAGGATTCATAAATCATACGGAATTTTGTAACTTCCTTTGGCTGGTTTTTAATGCCTGTGCAAAGGATAGAAAGGGATCAAGTTTACTTCTAAATCTGATAACAGCTCAGTTTTTGAGAGGGCTGAATAGAGAGTTTGTGACACCTGCCATTGGCTCTTCAGTTGTGGAAGCAAGGGCCTCCTCTAGGGGAGAAGGGTGGGCTGTGGTGCAGATACCGAGAGGAAAGGCATCTAGAAACATCCAGTGTAATTATCATCTCCAGCCACCCTGGTAAGCAGTGCTGTAAAGCTTCATAAAACCCTCAGCTCAGCAACAAAACTCCTCATTCAGCTTGTCCATGGTCTGGCTGTGATGGTGGGAGCTCTCCAGCCACTTCATCTGAGCACTCAGGTCTCAAATCCCCTAGAGTACACTAAAGGAACAATAAATCTAAAATGCCTCATACTGAGAGAGGTTTCTGTTGGCACACTTGCTCCTGAGCAGGCATAGAGCTTCAAGATCAGTGAGGCAGTGCTGATTTTCACCACCTGAGGATCAGACCAGTACAATCCTACAAATTTTAATTGACATTCCACATGGAGAATGACGGGGAAACTTATTTATGAGGTGAGAAAATGCAAATTCCATCTTCTAACACCACTTCATTCTTCTCCAGTTAGTTAAGCAGTCATTTTTCAAGGACCTGTTATTAATAAACACTAAAACCCCACCTATATCCACACAATGACAAAATACACGGGGATTTATTTCCAAAGTCAGTCTCAGAGGTGAGCAGGGGGTTCTAGATATGACAAATATCTAAAGCAAAAATAAAATCACCTGCATCCCTAAAACCAACAAAATCAAGAGGAAACATTGGTATTTTGGCTGCCTTTGAGAACTACAGAGAACTATAAGGCTTCCATTGTGGCAAGGATCACTCAGAGTCTTTGATCAATATATTATTTGTATTAAAATGAAACTAATAGGCAAATATTTTTCTTCACTATTTAATTCAAGCAAGAAATTCCTGTTTTGATTTTCAAATAAATTCACTTAGACTGAGCCTCTATCCTATTAATGTTACACATTATCAAAAGCCTGAATTTTGATGATGCAAACATTAATGAAACATGATCTTGAATGTTACATGAAATGTGGGAAAGGCACCTTGCACAGACAATAGAGATCTTATAAAAAAGGATTAAGACCATGGCTTGTTTAGCTGAATGGAATAAAGGTGATATTTGATTACTGCCTCACTGCAGGATAAATGTCAAAGCAGGAAGAAGCTTCAGGGAAATGCTGGAAAAGAAATAAATAACTGTCAGTTACTTGTAAAAAATGTAGTCTTGAAATTGTAAGAATTTAAATGTAAGAGATGGTGAATCTCTCAATAAAAGAGCCATGATGCTCAGAATTACTTAGATGAAGCCTGACTGCTTTATGAAAGGGCAATGGACATGTGCATTGGGAAAAATTTTACATATTCATTATTTAGTTATTAACTGAATAACCTGAGAAAGACACTCAAGGAGCAAATTCAAATAGGTTGATCATTATGCTTTTGTGGGAAGACAATACATTTCATTAAAGTACCATAAAAACATTATCCCAGCCTTTTAGAAAGATTGATTTACCTCTGACACATTTTAGTCTGATTTCTTTTTGTATTTGATATTTAGAAGTTCTTCTTTTTCATAACTTCCATTAACAGAAGCTGAAGTTGCACATATCTCTGAAAAAGCAGAGTTCACTGGTGTCTTAAAAATATTGTTTGCAGTTATAATCCTGAGTTTCACAGGCTGCTTTAAAAATGATTTGCTCTGAATTTGCTGAGTTACAGATTTAATTCAACTCTGCACAATGTAAGCAAACAAAAAGTCTTCCTCTTAAATCTGTCAGCTGAATCTAACATTTGGTTCTTGTGTTTAAGCTCTAATCACTATTAGGGTGACTTTTTAAATACTTCCTAGAATTTTTATATTATAACAGGATTCTACTGCTATTTAATCAAGACTTAGGTCTCTCATTGCGAAAATATAATCAAGAGAACTCATGAAATCCAATTAGTCAGCTGTAAATTTCTTTGCTGGGGCATTCTCTTGAGAAATCAAGTAAACCTGCCTATTTGTTAATTGGTGTTTGTTGAAGAGCCAGAAGGAAGCCTCTTCAGAAGGAATGCCATTCATTTCCATTTTCTGAAATGGATCGTCAGGACTTCCAATTTAAAACCCTTGAGACGCTCAAGCATTAAGGGTTGCAGTCTCTGTTTACTGAGGGAAAGTGAAGCACAAGGAGAGGAAGTGACTGGTTTAACTCTACAATCTCATTCTTAGTTCTGCCCTTTTTCCAGCGGAGGAGGTGCTGCCCTCCCACTTGTCATCTTCTGCCTGATGACATCCAGACCCAGGATCTTTGGTGGCACTATTCTCTAAGCAGAAAGTAAGACTGGTTCATTTTTCACTCTGCCTGATAGGTCCCAGTTTCATTCAGCTCAGCTGGGAAGTAAACATGGAGATTTCTTACTGGTCATTGCCATAAATGGGTTATGAGCTGTGAAAGCTTAACCAAGTTCTTTATCATCCAAAACAGGAGCTAATACGTCAGCCTTCCCAAACCACGTATAAACTTGTTAAAGTAGCCTCATTTCTGGATGTGCAAAGAAATCATAAAGATCAAACATTCCATTTCTTCACCAGAAGGCTGAAGAACAACTTCAGGTGCTGAGTGAGTTTTCAGGCTCTGGTTTTCAGCTCTTCATCCTAAGATGTCCTCAAGCAGGAGGTTCCAGCTGCTCCCTAAGGAATAGGGAGCCAAGCAGAGCCAGCACAGCCAGGGCAGCCTCACCCACCAGCCTTGTGCTACCTGAGGGAGGAGAGCAGGGCAGCCCAGGGATGTCAGCCAGGTTCCACCAGGAGTCTTGGTCTTCAGGCAGGACCAGGCTGACTGCAGGTCCAGGACCAAGCTGGAAGTGCAAGTCAGGACCAGGTCTGGTGATGGTTACCATGGAGAGTGGGAGCACAGAAATCCTCAGGGAGGTTCAGAGTGGGATATCAGCCCACAGGTGGGAGAGCAGACCCAGGAGGTCCATGGCTGAGTACAGGAACACCCTGAACACAACCAAAGATACTGCCAGCGCAGCTGAGACTGAAACCCCAGGCCTCAGCCTAAATGGAGCCCCTAAGGCTATGGGCAGAGGGTGTGGGAGGAGATCTCAGGAGAGGCTCAAAGGAGTCATCAAGGCCCAATACTGACCTCAGTGCTCCCCTGCCCCAGAAACACAAGAAACTGCAATCAGGGGAGAGAAGATCCTGCTGGATAGCAGGGGGACTCTAACATGATTTGGCTCTAAGATCAATAACAGAATTTCTGTCTGGATAAAGCCATGCCATTTTTTCTGATCCTGAGCAACATGGAGAAGTGCCCATTCTTTCCAAGTTGCTCCGGCTTTATTGGAATGTCAGTGAATACAGAGCATGCAACATCCTTGTTCTGTAAAGCACACACCTCACCTAGATTTTAAGGGTAGTTTCTTTGAGGCATATTTACATTAAGATACAGATGCTGAGAAACAGAAAACTAGGGTTTCCTGAGCTGTGGAGCGAGGGAAAGAGAGAGGATGTGGCTGTTTCAGGCCTCAGGCAAAGAATGCTGAAGGAAGAGAATTCAGGAAACATATAATCAGAATCAGTTCTGAGATGTGGCTCAATTTATCCAAGAAGATTAAATTTGGTATGATAGGAAGAATTAGATACTTCTTCAGCAAGTCCCAAAACACATAGTTCTTTATATATCTCACTTACAGGATTTCTATTATAACCACAAAAGAAGGCTCAAGAAAATAAAACATTAGCAGTGGCAAGGTTTATTAATGTAACAAGAACTAAAACTGGAATTAAGGCATATGAAAAGAGGGACAAATCCAGAAGAAATCAGCAGAACATTATTAACTTTACTTCTGTCAAAGCTTCCTGTAAATATTTCAATTAGAAAGTGAACATGAAGCCATACATAAAGACAAGTCTCATAATATGCTCAGCATTACACACTGTCAACAACATCTGGAAGCCTATCTCAAGGCTTAAAAAAAAAGTTATAGGCAATCTTTCATCTACATGCTTTTCTAAGCATGGAGTACCTCTTAAAAAAGAGATTTGACCTTTCAGATATGAAACAAATATCAGCTGAGCCTCTAATTCTCTTAAGGGTTTTAGGTGAAAGACCAAACATAAAGTGAAACATAAAGGAAGCCTTAAAATCTCCAATAGTGTAATGAAATACCCAACTAGCATGACCTCTTATCACATGCAGTAGGTAAAATGGAGAGATGAGAGATGGATGTTACACAGTCAGCTGGGGGCAGAAAATCTGTCTACTGCTCCAAACCTTAAAGGAGGCAAGGAACTATTCCAGTTTCTGTATATGGAGTGGAGACCTTGTCATTGCCTTCCCCTCCACAGGTTAGAGAGCAAGGTTTGGCATCCTCTTGAGAGACACCATCTCCTCTCCTGAAACATGGACTCCTTCCTGCTATATCACACTTCTGGGGAAAAGTGATTTAGGAAAGGCAAGGAATAAAAAGTAAAACAGAGATGATTGGCAATATTCTGACATGCAGTGAAACTCACTCCTCACTCCTTATCTTCCCAGCCATCACCACAGCCCTTCTGCACACTTAGGAACCACATTTCCATGGGCTGAGCTGTCCCAGGCACAGACAGGATGCCTCAGCCATGAATGCTCCTTGACATTGAAGTAAATCGTCTTTGGATATCTCACAGCTGTTCCTCTTTCTACCCTTTGACTAGACTCTCCTCTGTTTGTGGAAGTGACTTTGAAAGAATTTGACTGCTGATGCCAGTGGGGAACTCCCACGAAGGCAAGAAAATTGTGTGCAAGTTGTTCTTGGGGAAGGAACTTCTGTGTTCTGACCAGAATGTCTAAGTGATGTTACATGTGATGAAGCACAGACTTCCAAACTAAAGGAACCCACCTTATCCTCTTCCACACAAATTCCTAAGGATGTCCACCCACTGACCATTGTTTTCTGCTGCTGTTTTTTTTTGTCTTGAACATGAAATAATGCAACGATTACTTTGGTGTGTACGAAGATTATTTAAACAAAAAGAGACAGGAAAATAATTACGCAACTAAGGACAAATAATTAACTTAACTCCCTACAAATTCACCTAAATTGCATGTCCAGATTACTGGATAAAATAAGTAATCTTAGGATTTTTTTAATGCAAATATACAGATGTGTATCTGCTACTATGATGCTGATTCATCACCTTTGATGTTTATTGTATTGGAGGGGTTAGCTTTCACTCCCATTCACATGCAATGGTTTTGCAACAGCATTCTGAATTTCACCTCTAAGAAACAATGCTGAATTGACAGCATTGAAGTCTAATGCTTTTTGTTTAGCCATTTAAAGTCATGGAAGGTGTTGTGGAGAAAATCTCCCTCATATCAACACAATTTTTCTGGAGGAGGAAGAAAGGAAGTGAACAGAGGAGCATCCAGTCCTTTGTCCCATTACAGAGTGAATTACGACACCAAGGAAATACATCTGACACAAAGTCAGCTTCCCATTCAGCAAAGCATTTGAGACAATCAGGCTTGCTGCCCCAAGCTGCCTTTATCTTAAAGGAATTGAGGCCCTGTGAAGCCCCATGTTACCTTTTTCTCCCGAGCAGTGAGATTGGGTGTTCTCACAGGTGCATGGGGTATTCCTTTTCTTCGACCTTTGTTTTCAGGCAGAGGGTTTAGAGGAAGGCCACGACAGATTTCCTTCAGGCTGGCCATAGCTGCTGAGGAAATAGAAGGAGGAAAGGCAAGGCAAACTGGAGAGGTACGAGGAAAGGGAGGTACAAGGAAGGGTGCAGGAAAGCAAGATGCTGCAGGATTCAAATGCACCACCACTCCAGGGTGATCTCCAAGAGGACAGACTGTCCTCTGGCTTTTGCAACCAGGGCTGTCAGGCAGAGAGGACAGGTGGTACAGGTGACACACCTCCTCACTCTCTGTCATGCTATTGGCTCTTCCCTCCTCCCCCAAAATGAATGATTCACAGTTTGGCCGATTATTCTCTGGGTGCTTTGTCAACTGGTGCTGTGCTAAGTCACTAGAGAAAATTCAGTCACCTTCCAAATAAGCTGATCCCTGCAATGTCCCAGTGAGAGTCATGGTCTGGAGCAGGAATATTGGCTGAGACATCAAGAATTGTATATTTGTATTATTATAGCTTAGGAACTAATGAAAGTTAAGGATTATTCACATCACTGTTCATACACACTATTCAATTAAGACAAGCATTCTCTGTTTGACACCCCTTGGTATGGGCAGTTCCTCAGATCTCACCAATTCATCTTCTAGACAACAGCAGTGATCATCATAACAGCAAAATTTTCCCCTTTAGGTGTTAGCTCCTCTCAGCTCACAGGCATGAATGGATTTTCATAGAATTGAACTGGAAATGTACTCATTAGCACTGAAAGTGGATTTCTCAAGACAGAGAAATAATTAGGAGGAATAATGAAGGCTTTTAGTTCCTATGTCACTTTTATATCCTATAGTCAACAACAACTAGAAAGTCTTGTACTTCCATCCAGGAATCACAGGTAAATTAATGTACTTAACTTTGATTTTCCACTTAACAGTGCAGCATGAACTTTGATCTCCATTCTGGCTTGTTATTTAAATTATACAGAAGCTTCTTGACCTTTATTACATTCATTGAATTACAAGTGCCACATTTTAAGCCTGGTGAAATTAACTGGGCAAAGCATTTCAGTTAGAAATGAGCCTAAAACCTGCAAATTAAAAAGTACAGCATTTCCTCACAAAGGCAGCAATCAACATGCAGTGACAACAAAGCACAATTATTAAATGACAGCCTCTCATTAATGTCAGATCCACTTTAGCTCTAGGACATCCTGCACATCCCCAGCTCCCAGGGAAGATGCTCAAGTTGAAAGAACTCAGAGCATCCCAGGGGAGCTGAGCACACAGCAGACTCAGACCCTCTGAAGGATAATGTCATTTACAGCAGGATAATTTTGTTTTGTAATTATACGGTATTTTAGCTGCTTTTAAACAAACGACAAAGACAAAAAGGAGACAGAAAAGCCTTTATACTTCAAAGTTTTCTATTGAGTTTTCATATTTAAAACATACCAAAAAAAAAGGTAAGGATAAAGTCAGAAAATTCTACGCCAAAATCTAGCCAGATAACCCTGCCTTACATAAACATGCCTACCCAAAGGGAAATAAATCTTTCCTTATGCTTCTTTGTACAACCTACATTCTCCAAATCCCTTTAAGATCTGATCCTGCACACACAGGGGGACAAGAACAACTTGTTTGCATTTGCATTCCCATCAGACCTGCTTCCCCCATGACATCAACAGAATTTAACGGCGTTATAGTGGTGAGAAGCCTGAAAAAAGAGAGAATAAAAACGTGGGGAACTCACACCCTGAATTAGGTTGGTTTTCTAGGGCTGGACACTTTGACCCTCCGGTTGGGGGTACGTGCTGGAGTGTCTCCGTGTCCCTGGGTTTGTGCCAGAGTTACCGAACAAGGTTCAGGGGTTGTGCCAGCGCAGACATCCCAGCTGCGGGCAGGCACAGTCCCCTCGCTGCCCGGCTTGTCCCGGCTCCTGCGGGTGGCTATGGAGTGACACGGGAGCGTGCGACCAGCGCCACGGAGCGAGGCGCAGCCGAGCCGCAGTGCCCGGGGTGCCGGGGCAGGTGTCATGTGCGGCCCGGGCTGGCAGAGGGTGCTGCAGGGACGGACGGACGCGGACGCGCCCCCGCCTGCGCGCACAAGCGGACGCGCACAGGGACACACGCACTCACACCCGGCCCGGCTGCGGGAGGAGAGGATGCGCCTGGAAAACAACGCCCGCAGCTGAGCCCAGCTAGGACCAGCCCAGCCGAGAGGAGGTGCGGAATCGACCTTAAAAAAAAAAAAAAAAAAAAAAAAAAAAAAAAAAAAAAAAGGCACATATAAAGCCCAGGAGAAAGATCACATGTTTTAATAATCCCCTTTGCAGCTAGACGGGACCAGAGAGGAGAACGGAGAAGTGCCGGGTTAGGACGGAGAGGTGTGCTAGATAGAGGTTGAAGGGAGCAGAGACAAAACTTGCAGATAACTAACCCGCCCTCAGGAGGGAGGGCAGAACCCCCCCGCCCTGTGCCCTGCTGCAGCAGGAGCGAGGAAGGATTTTCCAGCCCCTCTCCCTTTCCCCGCTCTGCGCTGGGCGCTGGGCGCTGCACCTCCTTCCCGGGAGCGCAGCCCCTGCCGGGAGCCGCAGCCCCGTGTGGCGGCCCGGAGCCGCTCCAGCAGCACGGACCGGGGATTGCCCGGGCACCGGCCCTGCAGAGCTGCCGCTGGGCTTGTTTTCCACTCCCCTGGCGCTCGCTGTGTAAAGCAAATCCCTTGGAGGTGGGGGAGAAGCGGCTTCCGTGACAGCGGAAGGGGGAGGGAAATAAAATAAAATAAAACAAAACAAAATAAAAAGAGAGAAGAGCCAAGAAAGCACTTGCTTCTCATCATCTCTCAGGGACCAAAGCCAACTCTTTTCTTCTTATGACCCGATGCTGCAGGGAGCAAAGGGAGAGAAGGTACCGAGGGGCACCTCCTAACAAAGCAGGGTTCGGGCTGCCCCTGCCCCCCCCGGGGAGCAGCTGCCCGCGGGAGGTGCGGCGGGGTGGGGAAGGCTGCCAGGGCGAACCCGGGCACAGCCGAGCCGAAGCTCCACCAAAAGCAAGGAGCAGAAATGAAAGTTTCGAAATAGCATCCGAACAAGCGCCAGGGAGCGGACCGAGCAGAGCTCCCCGCCTCGCATCAGCCCCCGATGGTGCATCCGAGGGGCTGCGTCAGAGATGTGAACGTCCCCTGCCCCCTGCATGGAGAGGGGTAAAGGCACAGAAACCCCTCGTTATTTATTTATTTATTGGAAGTAATGTATGGGTGACACCCAGAAGGCATCTGAGCCCTGAAAAAAAACAAAGCACCTCTGGACCCAAACGAGAACAAGAAGAATGAGACAGCAGCCTTGACCCTGCACTGAGAGGAAGGTGAGCAGAAAGAAAGAAAACACAGAAAAGCCATGCAAGCACCAAACCTGTAGATTACTGCAGGTCTTTTTTGCTTCACTGAGGACAAATATTTTACTGACAACCATGCAGCATAAAGGCATCATGCTGATTGTGTTCTTGGAATATTTCATTTCTGGACATGGGGAAGCAGGTAAGCAAAATAAATCAATATTGCCATTCTGAAACAATTTATCCTAAATTTAGCATGGGGAAAGGTGATTGAAATCAGGTCTCTTTGTGAAAAATAAGTTGTGTCAACATCTTTATTTTAGATTAATTTTTACAAGGAATCTGTGTTAGTCAATATATACGAATGCTTCTTATTCCCTGCAATACCCAACTTTATAGTTCAGTCTCCTTCCAAAGACTTATCATAGGATGTACAGGTTCATATACCCTTAAAAAAAAAAAAAAAAAAAAAAAAAAAAAAAAAAAAAAAAAAAAAGGAATGTGTCATTTTTGAAAACAAAAGAAAAGTAAGAGAGAAAAAGAAAATATGTAGATGGAGTGAGATATGCTGGATGTTTGTTTTGAGGCTAAAACACTGCCTTCCTAGGCAGGACAAGAGTGAAATGACAACATCCTTGGAAAGCATCAGTGTCAGTGTAGGAATCTGAATTATTCTCTGTTAACTTAATATTGCATCATTAAAAATCAGAGACGCTGTTTAGGAAATCGTAACAGAACAGTTAACATGCAGAGGACAGGATTAAATTAGCATTAGAGAAAAATGGATTAAAACAGAAAGAGAAGATGATTAGTTGTGTGTATACATGTGGGTATAAAAAATAAACATATATAGGAATGCTACAGCTGTAATGGTATTTACATGGGGTTCTAAAAATGCATGGATTATGATGAAAAACAAATTTCTTAAAGAAAAAGAAGCAAAACACTGAATTTCTGCCCCTTCTGTTGTGGTTTAATACATCTTTAAGTTCAAAATTGATTAATTACAAGAATCGGGTCAGAAAAAATAAAAATAATTATTGATGAAAAAAGAGTTCATCCATGGTGACTTTTCCTTTGAGACACTGTCTTGGAATCTCTCCTTCTCTACAGGAAAGCATTTCAATGGTTTAAATTTCACCTGTGTGCTCAGAGTGCTAGGACAGGAACAACAGTCTTCATGCAGTGATTTGAAAGCAACTGAAGGGCTCAGCTATCCTGCAAGTTCCAGTGAAGGCAGAGGCAGATCAAGTGGATTCAGCTCAGATTATTCCCTAGCTAGAACTCCTCTGATAACAGACAGCAGATTTCCATAACCACAAGAGTTATTTTCTTAAAAACTGAAAACAGCTCATAAATTTACCCTCCTGTCACATTACCCAGTAACTCATTTGGGGGAAAGGCTGTCTGCCACAAAGTGACAGGGAATGAGGGGAGGGAGTACATGTGCCTAATTCTCTTAATGTCCTATTCTGGGCATTCTCTAGTTCCCCAGGCTAGGATGTAGGCTCCCTATAGGACACATATGTCGACATGCAGCACAGAAAGGTTGCAGAGATCCCTTGTGAAGCTGCTGACACTGTTGCAGAAGGCAGTCTGTTACAAACTAGCCTAAATCTGCTCTGCATCCAATTCACTAAGAGAAAATGAATCTTTAAGGAAACACAGCTCCCAGCTGGTTGCTTAGAAAGTGAATTTGCAGTGGGGGCAAGTGTGCTCTGTTTGAAGCTAAACTCACTCAAAATAATAGTGTAGGACACAGTGAACAGCAGCAAAATATTTGGATATTGAAGGTGATGCTGCTAAGGATTCAATGTCCCTTAAATAAATATTTGGTGTTGGAAAAAAAAGGTTGCACAAACTATCAGCCTGTGAAAGCACAAGCCTGTTAAATTCCTTTATTTAGAACTGAGACATGTACAGAGAAGTATGCTTTTGGCATACTTCATCAGCCTATGGGGAGTACAAGGTACATTATATTTCTGGGGAGTCCAATATTTGCCTTCTGCCACCTTTGTGCAGAGAAGACAGTCTGGGTTGTCAAGATTGACTCCTTAGACCTTTAAACATAATGGGGAAAGAAATCCAAACAAAAAACAAAACAAACACCTTACTTATTATGCTGGAGCATTCAGCTTGGGTTTATATTGTAAGATGTGACACTTGGACAATCCTTCCTCTTGTCTTATGCAGGTGGAGGGCATTATTCCCCTCAAATCATCTCTGCAGTCATTTGAAAACTCCTGCATAAGAGGCACTTAGTGGAGCTGACAACAGCTTGGGCTCTTGCTTCAGCCCCAGACCTCCCCATGGGAGCAGTGCCCTGGGGAGCAGCACCTGGGCCAGCTCTCATCCCAGTGGCAGTCCTGAAAAAGAAGGTGTGATGTGGTCAAAAGTGGCCACTTCTACCATCAGGCTTAAAAATCAGTTGCAGGACTTAGTTTCGTATTAGCAGGGCTTGGTTTCATTTGTTCTGAGGTTATTCAGCTCATCTGCCAATGAAGCTGCTGGCGTTGGAGCCCACTGCTGCTCCAGGAAGGATGTGGACAGACAGACTGCAACTGGACACGATGGAAGAGGGCCCTAGCCTGGGATCTTATTCTTCTGGCCTCAATTCATGGAGGCAGCTTGGTTTCACAGCACATTCTAAATTCCACCTCTGAGGTATTTTGACAGCAAACTCCTTAACTCCAGTTATCAGAACTATTTTAGTGCAGAAATACACCAGGCTTCTCATAACGGGAGGAAGACCTGCCAAACTTACTGCATGTTGGCCCCAGACAAACCCAAAGAGCTGTACAGCTGTGGAAACCAGTGTTAAAGGGTAAAATTCTAGGTCTGACTAAGAAAAACTTGAGCAACTTAAGTCCCCAGGGTGGTTAGATTTAAAATAACATTTAGAAGGTCTTGGTTATTAAGAAAAAATCCAGGTTGGACATACATGTTGAAATTGCTCCATTAAACACACAGCAGAAGATGCCAAAAAGTTTTGCTTTTTCTGAGATATGCAAAATTTACTGTCCTGACTCACTACAGGAGATTTGAACACACAAAATCATAAATCTCTTTAGGGAAAAGAAAAATTCCAATTCAAACCACTGAGAAAATATTAGGCATCTTTCCAGTCATATCAGCAGGCTTTGGACCTTTCTTCTGTTGAGTATCCAATGGAGGGTGAAAAAGAATGGAGGAAAAAATACTTGAACCTGTTTTTAGTTAATATCTTCAATGTTTTAGTGCATTACAAGATTGTGAAGTAAGAGGTCTCTGTTTAAAATGGTGTCCCAGGAATATCCGCTATGACCTCCCTTGAACTGAATGATTCCCACATTATCAGATAACACCATTGTTACAACACGTGCTGGGCATGTGCCGTTGACCTGCCACTTTGTGGCACAGCTCTGAGGGACCACAAAACAAATAAATAAATTAATCATACCATTTATGGAGCCAATCCACCCTCCATGGAGTAAAAGCTAATCAACCTCATAATAACACGCAGTGTCTGTGTGTAATCAAAGCGTTTAATTCTCTGAGTTATTCAATGAGTCCTCCTGGCAGTTGGGGCAAGTTGTGTGTTCCCCTGGCTGCTGTTTCTCTCCTGCAGCAGACTCCCCTTGCTGTCCAGACTCAACATTTCGTGTTGTTTCCACAGAACCAGTGAATGATGGACAGGGTGCATTATCCTTGTGGCCAAGCAATGTTCTGCCAATTGATTTCTTTAAATACAAAGCTTTTAATCGACTGCAGATTTTGTTTTCCAATCTCTCTCCTTCTCTCAAACTCACTTCTGCTAATTTGCACTTTGTTTTTCTCCCATTTTCCTAATGACACAGCAGTTCAGACAGGAACTGTTTATTGATGTTGCTGCTTTAGCAGGCAGAGCAGATAAACCTTCTTGTGACTGCTGTTCAGGAGAAAAAACATCTTTCTCTCTTTTCAAGGCTCAGAAAAAACAGCTAAAAAGTCAATAGAAAGTTAATAGCCCATTTATGGGAAATACAAAAAGCTGTTTCCTTTTCTGCTTTCTCACATTCTTGTCTGCAAAGCTCCCCCTTATGCAACTTCCTTAATTTAGAACTTCAGTATCCCATATCTTCTATGAAAGCTTTAGTGGTGTAATCCATCAGAGATGGACTTTCTTTTAATTACATGGTATATTTCTACATAATCATACATAATCCAATCACATTTTTAAGATGGATCTATTCTTAATCAAAACTAAGAAACCTGACTCTTAATCAGAGCTAATGCTTGTTCAAAGTTCTGTTGTAAGACCAGTTTTAGTAAAATTCTCTGCAGGCAAAGATGACACCTTTGTACAGCACTGACCAAAATCAGTTAATACTGAATCTACTTTAAACACAGAAATTGCCCTCCTTATTTCCAGCAGTTTTTACCAAGCAGTTTGGACATGAACCTAAATGCCACTTGCAAAGACATTCTTGAGGTGTGCACCTGTAGCTCATCATTTCTTTGCTTACTTCTGGTAGTGCTGAGAATCACCTGCTCAGCTGAAGGTGGGGAGCAAAAAACAGAACCAACAGAGCCAAAAATCCCCATCTTCATTCCTCTCCAGATGGGACTGCAGCTCCTCATGTCTGTGCTGGCACAGGGAGTGGTGGTGGGACTGGGAAGGGGCACTTCCATTCCTTTGATCTGAGGACTGTTAGGTGCTCTCGTAATCCAGGCACTGCTGCCCTGAGCTCTGCCAGGCTGCTGGGACTGACTTCACTGTGGTACTAAAAGAAAATCATTGCCAGCCAACACATCTCAAACTACCTTGAAGTTGGCTTCCATCTGTTTCTAAGAGCAGACAAGAGCTTTCGTGGGTGATCTCCTTCCTTGCTATCTGAAGTTTTACACTACCTTACACTGTATGTAAGCTAAAATGGCCCAAACCATTGGTCAGTGGGATTCAGTGGACGTGCAATAACTATTTTGCATCCTAACCTGGAATGCAAAATGCACGAGGTGTTTTCCAAAACAATGTTCGTGTCTGACCTTTCTTTCCTGGCCTGTGCAGAGATATTGCTGAGGAACTAAGGACAGAATCAACTCAGAAGCAAAACCATGCAAGCTGGATGTATTTTTTCACTTTAAATTTTCCTTTAGAAAAGAGGAATTCCCATTTCGTTCAACAACATTTACAATCTGAGTACTTTCATACACTTAATTTGGAGACCCCTTTATTTGACCTAACTTGATTTTTAAACTAATTTTACCTAAGGAAAGGCTGAATATAAATGGGATTTTAAAATTTGACCTAGAATGTTGAACTTATAGCTGACCTTTGAACTACTCCTAGATTACACAGATTACACAGGGTTTATGGTCATCCTGTCTTTCATTGGAAGTGTCATTTTCTGTAGGACCTAAATCCAGTCATCTGATTGTGACCTCTTGGATTAGATTTATGACCTTGCAAGGTCAGTCTTTAACTCCTTCTAGAGTGTTAAGTTGCAAAGACAACATTGTATGCCATTAAAAATGCAGTTTTCTCCAGCACAGTAATAAGGTTTTGGAATGACCTTTAATTTTAGTTCACAGGACATTACTGATTTTCAAACAACATTAAGACTTTGTAGTTATCCCTACCTTTTCTTATTTAGAAATAAGTAAATATAAACATTGAAGATACCAAAAATTTGTCAGTATTTGCAAACTTGGCAAATAGAATGCAATCACCTACCTCCACATCAAGGTATTTAAATAAAAGAGAGACTTGATTTTCAGCTTTGGTACAGATGAATAACTTCACCTGATCTTATTAGAAGCAGTAGAAACTCAACACTCAGCTATAGAAATACAGGCTTTCTTTATGTGTTGATGTGTGTAATTAGTGTCCATGACCTGTTGGGCAGGAATCATCTCTTTTCTTAGTGTATTCACAGTGTCCAGTCCAGTTTGACTTTGCTCTCTGATTACCATGAAAATAAAGGCATGGAATACATTCACTCCTTCAATATGGAGCTTTACTAGAGTAGAAGTAAAAAACACCAGATTTCTCTAGTTAACCATAAAATTCATTGGACTGGCACAGTTGCATTTTCAACAGAAATCAAAGTTAAGCACCATAAGCATGAGTTTTTCTAAATATCAGTTTCTGAATTAGGCACCAAAGAAAAGGACTAGATTTATTGAGACACTATCCCAAAACTGTGTGGCAAGATGAAGCAGCTCACCTTTGAAGGTGTCCTCTTAAATGTCAGTCCCCAGATGAGGACTCCAAACATTTGTGTTGTCACCTGGATTACACCATGAGAACCACTTGAGAAATTCTACTTGTTGTGTTTCTTTTCCCTGTCCTTCAGACCCCACAAGGCCTCGAGCCTTCCGCTGCAATGGCCATGCCTGCAACCCTCCCGTGGGGAACCTTGCCACAGGAAGGACACCAATGACCACCACCACGTGTGGCCAGAACAGCACAGAGCTCTACTGCTTCTACCCAGACGAGAACCTCCTCCGCCACGGCTCCCCTGGCTGTGGGCAGCCCCGCTGCACCAAATGCAACACCAACCAGCCCAGTAACTCCCACCTTCCTGCTGACATGACAGATGATTTCTTTGCAAACCCCATCTCCTGGTGGCAGTCTGCCCAAGGGGTACACAGAGAAGAAATCCGACTGGACTTTGAAACAGAATTCTACCTGACCCACGTCATTGCTGTGTTCAAGTCGCCTCGCCCAGCTGCAATGGTGCTGGAAAGATCCCAGGATTATGGGCAGACTTGGAGGCCCTACAAGTATTTCTCTGTCAATTGTACAGCTACTTTTGGGCTCCAGGATGATGTCATTGAGGAAGGCTCCACGTGCACTTCCAGGTATTCAGATGCAGTGCCCTGCACCAGAGGAGAGGTAAGCAATAACCGAGATTTGGATTAAGTTTAATGTGAAACAGCTCAAGACTGCCAGAAAGCCAGAGAGTGCATCTCAAAGAGATACTGTACATATAAATTAAGAAATGTATCCCTAAAGGCTTTGTGTTAAGCAAATAAAGAGGAAGAAGAAGAGAAATTATACATCCATGATAGAAGTGCTTTAGCAAATTGCCTAATTTTACACTGCAGAAAACTGAACTAGAATTCTAGCAAAGTAGATGTAGGGAACTCTGATGTAGGACTCTGTGTAGGACACATCTGTAGAATCAGATTTATCCAAAGCATTTTCACTTTAGGATGGCATGAACTGCATGAACTTTCTTTTTCTTCTCCATATAAAAAGTATTAGATGATTGGCTGACTTTTAAATACATCATTCCTCCAAGTTCAATGTCTTCTTGCTTTTGCTCTTCTTGCTGGTGGTGACTATGGCTGATTGTATCAAGCCATAGGCTTCAGAAGTGAAACTGCTTGGTAGCAGAAGTGGGAGTGAGCAGCCAGGATTCATTATTCAATGGTGAGAAAAGCCCTCCCTCGGTATGAATATTCTGATTTGTTTTTACACATACGCAAAAGAGTGGTTTTTGAATAAATGTACAATTGTTCTGATAAATTCCTCTGACAAGAACATTAACTACTGATCAGACTCTTTTCAGTCATCAATCTTCAAACAGTTCAGATGGGAAAGACCATAAATGTCACTGGTATCATTTTACAGAGAAGACAAAGTCACAAAGCAAGATTATAAGATATTCCTAAAATTACAGCAGAGGTTTGAATCTTTTCATGTCCTTTCATTTCCTTCTCTTTTCCTCAGAGAAGTCACAATCCTTTTGGTTTCTATCTGGAAGTGGTCAGCAAATTCAGCACTAACACTTATCTGCAAATTAAGCTTAGGTGCGAGATGAATGGTACAAATAGGCTTCAGAAAACCCAGTGTTTTAGCAGTGCACTTGAAAATGCACGAGAAGAAACTGAGGTACTATACCTGAGGCAGGGACACAGCAGTAGGGAGAGATTGAATTCATCTGCATGTAACAGGCTAAGAAACATCTCTGTGTATTAGAAACCTGGAACAGATCATCTGACTGCTAAACTGTTTTATTTCTGGAGTAGCAATTCTGCTGGTCAGTTATCATTATTCATTTCATGTCAAAGTCAAATGCAAGTCAAATACATCCAAATGTCTTCTGTAGGGAGGTTACAACTTGCCACGTCAAGAATCTCAGCAAGTAATATATTTTTCCATTCTTGTGTGCCTTCCAATCAAAAAATCTGGAAGTACTTTGCAAGACCCAGTTAATGATCTTCAGCACACATACAAGGGTTCTGCTGCCATTTCACAGATGGGAAAAGAGAAGCACAGGAAGGTGAAATGTTTTGTGGTAATAGAGGACAATTCCAGTTGAGTGAGGGACAGAATACAGGGTCTGGGGAAATCCCTCGGCCTTAAATACAAAATAACCCTTCCCTCTCTAGTACAGTATCCCTGCACTATCTTGGCTTTTGTGCTTACTTAACCTTGAGGAATATCATTAAGACCGTGTGGTGCTGCTACAACAAATCAGGGAAGTGGACGGCAAAAAATCAAATAATAAAACATTTATCCAATGCAAGCCTTTGTGATTCAAGTGTCAAAGTGATTCTGTCAATTTGGGCAGCAGCTACATTGAAATGAGTATGTGTGTGCTAAATCAATCTATTGCATAGTAGCAGATGTCAGAAAACAATAGTAATAATAAGAACAGTCCTATATTTATAGGTTACCCTTGCAGATCCCAAATACTTTGATGGACATGAATTGAATAGGTGCAGCAGTCACTTCCACCATGGGAGAAGTGCTGAAGTTTTAAAGCAGCACACAGGAATCTGTGTGGCAACTTAACACAGGACAAGACAAATACTGTTCCACAGCACATTAACCCAAAAAGATTGTCAAGCCCTGGACAGACTTTACAGAGACCTCTTAATCAATCCATGAAATGTCCCCATGGCAAGGGTGCAGAAGCACCAGGCTTTTCAGGTCAGCAGTATGACACAGCAGATTCTTTTGTGAATTGAAATAAAGGAAGGCAGAGTGTACCTATTTAAAGCGATACCTGATCAGATTTGCCTGAGTGGCACTGCTACTGTTACTACAGGTCTCACAGGAGCTTTGCCCACACACCTCAGAACTGCAGTTTTACACCTTGTTTTGAAAAGGTCACAACTGTCACCAGGGTATCCTCTCAAGCATTGACTGAAGTGACTTTGAAGGCAGCTGACTGAATCCCCACCAGTATTTTTCAGTGTTCTCTGCTTCTTTTTCACCTCCATTCTGACCTACCCAGTTACTGATTCTGGCTAAGCCTTGGATTGCTGAGGGGCTCACATCACAAGCTGACAGCACATCTGAAATCATCAAAACTGTTCCAACTCAAGTGCTAATTAATGCTCTGACACAAATGCCATTTTTCTTTACTGAGGGGTTTGATGTCATTTTCACCACATGAGACTCAGGTTATTCTTGGGTCCTATTCATTCTGAGAATGAACACAAATTCCTTTTTTAACAGGCCACAAAAGGAATTAAAAAAAAAAAAAAAAAAAAAGCCCTAGTGGGAGCACTTAGGTTTAAAACCCATGCTGAGACACATCATGAAAGAAGATTTCAGGTTTCAGGTCAACTGGCTTCCAGATCGGAGAATGTAGGTGTGAAAGGTGAAAGGAGAAGGTGGTAGAACTGCAGTAACCTACACACATCTGTAAACTGAGATACATCTGTCAGCACATTTTGGCCACCAAGACCACTGAAAGAGTTTCTTCCTAAAAGCAAGGTGAAAAATTTGTCAGAAGAGAAAATTTTAGGAGACTAGAATGGAGCAAAAGACATTTGGATGAGTGATGTGACAGTGTCACAGCAGAACATAATGTTAAGGCATATCCCTTGTCTCTGGTAGATTGCCACATATTTTTCACCTCTGACAGGGTCACATATCTCCATTGCATCTCAGATAAGATACACCTGAGACAGAAGGCACTGGAAACACCTCATATAGAAATTCAAGAAGATTACTCTCTAATATATTTTTTCCGTTTTCTTTTACTCAAGCATTTTTAAATCCCTTACTCCCATTCAGATCCAGGTACTTTAGTAGGTAGACTCTATCTATCTGAAATCCTAGGGCCCTCATCATCAGTTCATGAACTGAAACCAACACCACATTTTTAAGGTCTGTTCATCATCTGTAAGTGCATCTACAGGGAATACTGGCATGGAGTCTTATGAATCAATTGAGACCTTTTTTACCCACTTGTCCATCCATCTGTTCTTCTAAGTTAAAAACACTGTACTATATAGTCAGGGAGCCTAAAACGAGCCTTCAGGTCAGCTAACATAAATCAAAACTCTGGACCAAACAGAAGGAGAATTTACCACAGCATTGCATCAGCCATCAATGTGAATTGCAGTTCAAACATCATGTGGGGGGAAAAGGGACCGAAATGTTTGAACCTGCATCCTGACAGCACGTGCACTCAAGGATCTGAGAGATTAAAAGCACGTTTTTAATAAACTGGAATATCAGGAAATGAAAACAAATGTTCTTCTCCACTGAATATGATGTTTGCATGAAAGGAAGACATTAGCATGCAAAATGGGGTGGAACACTGACCTGCTCATAACCACCAGGCCCAGAAGAAGACCCTTCCCCTACGGGGTCTAGCTAGAGGAAGGGAGTTCTGAATCAAAGGCTGGTTCATTTATGTGAGTGTCTGTGTGACAGATGACACCAATGAAGTGTGATATAATAAACCCATTACTGGAATTCACTGGGGGCTGAAAGAATTGTGTATGCCTGAATTAAGTAACTGGTTTCTATGGCAACATGTTAAGTGTGCCTTGCACAGAAGACCTGTTCATTCTCCGTTTTGTATCCTGTGGTGACCTCTTAAGGGACAGAAGTCCCCAGCAGCGCCTTTTGTCAAAGATGAGTGACCCTCTTTGTAGCTAAAAGACATTTAATCACTCTTCCAAACACACTCCACTCGGTGAATGCCAGATCAAGACAGGTTGTGGTGGGTGCAGTTCTGTCTGCTTCAAAAGCCACCAGGTTGTTCAGAGAGAAGCCACAGTCAACCCTGTGGAAGGTCTTTTCTTCTGTACTGACACTGAAACCTCTGCTGCTTTTCTCCATCCATGGGAGAGCAATAGCTGTGGCAGAGGGGGACCACTTGCACCCAAGCACCAAACCAGGCCAGGGACAAGGCTTTGTGTGGGATGTATGTGATCCTGTTCCAAGGATCTACATTTTCCACTTTCTTTTCTCAAGCTTCTCTTTTACTGTATTCATGCCAAACCTTTTGATGAACAAAGAAGTATTCTCTGTGCACACACTCACATCCGCACCCCTCATTAAATGGCAACATCAATAATTCAAGGGGTCACCACTGAGGCTTCGATGGCGTCTTAGAGTTCTGATCTCATATGGCAGTGGGGCCACTGGAAAGAAACCTGCTCAGCACATCTCAAGGTTGAATTCCCAATAGCTAAGATTCAAAGACAGGGCCTTGCACTTCAGTGAATTATCCAACAGTCATCAGCACTGGCCTCTAAAAGTTGCACGATGCTCGGGTTATTCCACCTTCCAGCTGGGTTATTCCAACTTCCATCTGGAAAGGATTCCAGGAGGGATTAGTCACTAGTGTAGGTAAGTGCCTGATTGTTATGACTAGGGCTGTCTGTTCAGCATTTCATTTAACTTGAGCTGCAGAGCAGATAGAATGCAGAGACAAGTTGAGAGGAAGCAGTTAACACCAACAGTGTAAACAAGCTGATAGCACTGCCAGGCTGTGCTTCCCTAGAGGAAGAATTAAGGGGCTCAAGGATTTGTCTCTGAAGGGAATTGGAACTGACTGAGACTTGTCCAGCAATCCCATCCCTGGCAAATGAACTTGAGGAGGGCACCAAGTGTCCTACTCTGACCTGGTTTGTAATGAACCATTTCAGAAACGTTTGGAACATCATACATCAGCCAGAAAGACACAGCAGTGGGGTTTTTTAGCATTGCTTCTGCATTTTCTGGTTTTCTGAACATACAAAGCAGTGGATATCAAATTATTTTTTCTTCTTACCTTTTTTTATAAAGCCTTAGCGGAGTTGCAACCATTGTTTGTTTTTTTTCCCCCAGGTTTCAAGTGTGAAAAAAAATAGTTGCCTAAAATACTATGAAACTTAGTCATTTATTGCTGTAATTTTTAAACTCCGGGCAAAAGAACACAAATATTTGCTCTACAGTTGTCCACACATCACTGTCATGGTGATATTATATGTTTAACTAAGTCTGTTCATGTGTAAGATTTCAGCCAAGACCTAGAGATATAAATGGCTCCACTTAAAAGAAATGGAAGCTCTCAATGAGGACACAGCTTGGTTGACATGAGTTGACACTGATGGTGATGGGTTGTTTTAACTTTTCCTGACTATCCAGCTAACAGTGTAATGAGTCCCCCTGTTCTCAATCCAGTTCCCAGTCAGGCTGTTGCATCACAAAACTCCTTGTGCTGCTCTTTGACATTTCAGAGCAAGCACCATCCTCGTAAAGGAAAAGGACACTGCATTTCACGGGAGCATGGAAAGGTTCTCATATCCCCACAAAAGGTGCTGCTAGGTAGAATGGAAGGAGTTTTGCCCATTCCCTGTATACAGACTGAAAGCTGAATGGTTTTCTGTCAAATAATCAAGATTTTGTGTTCCAACTACATTACCTGTCTCATAGAGGGTACTGCTTCTCCCTACAACCCTTGACATTCTACATGGATGTACATCTGCAGATAACCTGAACCTACAGAATACAATTTGTTTGAGGAAGAGAAAAAGTCTGCATGGCTCTTAGATTTGCCTGACATCAATTATGCCATAATCATATTGGCATCCGTGCCTAAATATTAATATTAAAATGCCACACCAAGTGGATTACTGGAATAATATCAAAGCAAATACAAACTCAAGGCACATCAGTCCTTTCTGATTTGAAGGATACAGAATGAATTCAGGATGCCACTGTCTTGGTAGTAGCTGAGTTTAACTGGATCAAGAAATTTTAAGAAATCAAAAGCACAATTATTTCTTTAATAAGCTACCATATTGCATACTGGTTTCTAAGTTTTGTTCTCTGGAAGAACAGAAAAGCAGCAGATTTTGACTAAAAAATACTATTTCATGAGTTTTCAGAATAGACCTTATAATGGGAGAAGAATTAGATTTTTTTCTGTGCTCCGAACAGTAAATCAGAAAAAATACTATTTTTTAGTTAAGACTACTGTACCACAAGACAGAAGTCCATCAAATAAAACAGAGGATATATGCCACTGTGTAGGAAAAATTCTGAGACAATTGTTTACTGTTCCCTTAAGAACAAAATCAACTCATATGAAAATCTCTTAATGAAGAGGATTTAGGATTTATGAGAGTTTTTATTGCAGCTTCCTTCTGATGGACCCAGTATAAACACACAGACATTTCTGACCTCATTAACCTGATGGTGTGCAACATGATGAACACAGCTTAAGGATGATTTGGAATATCAAATTCTTGCTCTATGTGAGGATCTTCTTTTGTAGGAGGCTATGCATTGGCACTGCCCTCCATGTATGATTCATATTCCTTGACCTTAGGGTATGAGTTTGCAAGGGGGAGCCTTTGTTGTGTCCACGTCTCCTCTGACTAATACTGACTGGAAGATCAGGTTAAGAAAACAGAATTAGATGCATCAGGAAAGGAGAAGCAAAATCTGTGGCAAGAAATCAAAAATCTGAGACACTGTCTCCAAAATGAAGGTGATCTCTCGATTGGTGATAAAATGATGTGAGGCTTTGCCAACTTGTGTACAGCAAAACCAGTCATCTAACAGTGGCTGCCTTTTAGCCTTGCACACTTACAGCATTTTCCAGACTTCCTTGCACTTAGGAAGGTCAGGGTCAGGAGAGGACAGGGTAGTGACCATCTTTTTGAGGCACAGCTGATTGACTTTTGAGAATGAGAATTACAAATATGCACTAGATAGCAGATAAGCAGATAAGCATGAACATCCTACTCAGCATTCAGCTCCAGAGCCAGCTCCTGATTATAAGAGAAACTCATGACTTAGGATGTATTTCCACAAAGGGTTAAATTATTGAGGTGCTGCATACCTTCAACTTCCACCCAGTTAAATGAAAAGATTTCTAGGGTGCAGATTTTCTGCAGTTGTGCCAGTGCTACTTTTATGACAGCTGCACACTGACGTTTAGGGAAACAACTGGGAGATTTCAGAGCAGTCCATTACAGCAAAAAAAGAACAAAGCTTGCTACCAGATAGAGCTTTCATTAGATGAGAAATAGCTTTACAGTGAAAATCATGGGAGGCTCTTTTCAAAACTTGCATCTTAATAAAAGAAAACACTTCTTTTTCATTATACTCTCTTCATATCTTTTATATGAATGTAATGGAAAACTGAAAATTCATGCAGTATCTCTGGGAAATGAAAAAATAATAATATTTCTGCCTTTCTGCAAAAGGCAGAAGTCAAATGTCTATCTGTATAGAAAGAATTTGCTTCATAGGCTTTAGAATTACCAACTTTTTGAACTGAAATAAAAGGAACAAATAACACAGTGAAAAGGTGGAATGTCTCTTCATACAGCTCATTACTCTAGGAGTTCACTAATACTTAGATCCATTTATAATCTAATCTTTATTAAATTCATGCATCAATGGTTGAGCCAGCCAAATTCTTATCTTTTGCCTGTAATTTTTAAAATTGCATGTATGTATATCCATCTCTAGGAATTTTAAGGGAATTTTCCTGATACAACTTATTAGTATTCCTCTTATTGCACAAAGTACTTGAATACTAATATCCCATTTTCATGGAAAGAAAACAGTACGTAAAACTGAGTTCCTACTAAAATCAATCCAGAACAGCATGAGGCCCTAGTTACTTGCTGAGCATTATAGTGAACAGTTATGCTGGGACTATGACCCAAGAGTTGCATTTCCCGCTCTGTATTTTTATCAAAGAGATATCATCTCCTCTTTTAAAGAAATTAAATCCTTTCCTAAATCATATAAAATTGTCAACCCATATATATAGCCATCAGCAATCTGTCTCTTAATTAAGGATCTATTTTTCCTTAGGGACCTATAAAGGCAAACACATTAATTTAAAATTTGTGTCATGCATTTATAATACAGAAAAAAGTTTAGGGAGTTAGTTTTGTTGGGTTCTTTATTTCTTTATTTTTAGCTAAATTAGGCATTTATGGAAAAATAATTCTTGGCATGTAAGGTGCGATACCAGTTATTTTTTAAAATTTATCCAAATCTAGAATTATTTGAATAAATACATATAGCAGACTAATGAGGAGAAATTACGGGTACTAATGTCTTTTTCTTGACAGTATGGTAGTCTAGATGTTAAGGAACCACTTTCTGACTGGCTCTTTAATGTGATACTAAACATTCAGTCAAATATTGAAAATGAGGCAAGAGGTTGTGATTACCTTATGCAATTACCTGTGCTCAAGGATTTTAACCACCAATATTTCAAGGAGAATGGAACATCCAGAGGAGAGAGAAATTCCATTTTCTAGTTTTATGCATATGCAAAATAAAACTGCTAAACTGATTTAATCTGTGCAAAAGGTAGCTCACCTAAACCTACTTCTATTGGCACAATATATCTGCTGGTCAAAATGTCTTTGATTTTTACAAAGTTAAGGAAGGTTAATTCCTTACTGGAGGTTGAATCCTAGAAGAACATTTAAGTGCAGCTCCCAGAAGACCTCAGTAGTGTTATGTCACCCAAATCAGATCTTTAACACTTAACAAGATTTGCCTTGGGAGAAATAAGGACAAGCAAATCCAGTCTCACCAGTGAGCTTATTCCAGACAGAAATGTGTCATGAATTAATCATACAAACAAACTCTTGTACCTCAGCTGGAATGGAATACTGTTTTTTTCTTAAAAGGATGCCACAATCCCTATGGGACTTCCAAGCTATTAATGTCTCTACTCACAAATAACGTTCAGTGTTCTAATGGGATATGGAAAATGCCAAAGCAACTCCTCTCAAGAGAAGCAAGGCCAGAAATGAAAATATTTGCAAAACAATAAAGCCACAGGAAACCAACCCTTTTTCTAAGCTGTCAAGCAAAGAAACAAGAAACAAAACAGCCTGGTGAAAGCAAGTGGCCCTTTGCTGAGAGAAGAGCCCTCAACAACTGCTCTTTGCCTAAAGACCTCAGTGCTCTCAGAATGCCAATTACGGCATGGGGAGGATGGATAATTGACTGGAGACCCCAAAATACGAATCCATCTGTTTAAACTTGTCATACTGTGTAGAAAATAGGTCTCTAGTAGTGCATAGGATTTTCTTCACACTTACCATTTTACAGTGCAAGACTATTGCTATCAAGAAAATGCCAGAGAGAATAAAGAAACATTTTGGCCATTATCTACTGATTCTTTTTCAGACAGACCCAGTAAAAACCTCTTGTTTTCACCTCATTCACCCCTCCTCTCCATCTCCTGTAAGGAGTCCCATAGCTTTTCACAGCTGGGATCTCTGGCACAGACCTGAGGTCTCTTGCTCAGCCTTTATCACGTATGAAGCAAAGTGACACAGAGTCCCCAGGCAGTGCAGAGAGTGGCTTCATTGCAAAAACCAGGCCTTTTTAAGCAGTTAGCCAGTTATCAGTTCAGACAGTTTTAAGGCACAACAAGCCCAAGCCAACCAACCACCCTGCACCACGATGTGGACACGGGGCAGTCACACAGCGCATCTCTTGTGTCTCTCGCGTGTCTCTACCCCTATTCCAGCTTGGTCACTCTCCCATTGTTCCCTTCTACTTAGCCTAAGTAGCAGGCCTGAGACGTGATTTTACAAGGGTAACAAGGCCCTTATTTTATAAAGCTTCACCTATATGCAACAGTATAAGGTCATTGGCAGGACCAGAGCAGAAACCAATACTATATCAATTACCTTTCAGATGTCTATTTGATGGAGTGAAGTACCTGTAGCATTTTTGCTCTCAAGCCTGGGTATATCTGGTAGATCCATCTGAAAAGAGATTCCATTTTAACTAAGCGAGTATATTAGAGAAACCATAGACAAGAATGCTAAGTGTGAGAACAATGCTTATAAAAGCCAGTGTCTAAAGAAACTTCTTTACCCTTGATTCCTCTGGTTTATGCCAATTTAAACAGTTTCACAGGGACTTTTAACCATTGTTTGAGATCTCTGAGCTCAGCAGGCTCTGCAGAACTATTCCACCCAGTTCCCTGCCTTGGTTTAGCTGACCACATGGGAAGGAGATGTGTGTGTCTGTACACAACCAGGTGCTCAGGACTCTGAGAAGCCACTCCATCTCTGTGTGGTCCACAGGGGACTGGGAAAGAGGAAGAGTTCATATAATGGTTTCCACTAAAAGATCAGACCATCTTGGATTAGGGGAACTGGACAGATATACAGATTTGGTCTTTGTCCTGTGAATCCATCAGTAAGGGGAATGCTGGGCACCTGAACAAAACAGAATGAGAATGAGAATTTGCTTATGGTTCCATTGACCAGGGGAATGTAGACATAGGGATGGAAACGCTTGGGCTATTTTTTCATGGCTTCATTGGTCAGGGGAATGTGGGCACCTGCATTGCACAGCCTGGGCAATCTGCCCACAGCTCTATCAAACAAGGAACTAGGGGCATCTCTGATCTCACCAAGCAAGGCTGTTTGCAGCTTTGTAAGTAGCTGACAATATAAGAGAAGAGAATTAAAAGAAAAAGAAAGAACAGAGTTAATCAAATAGAAAACACTGTGGATAGGTGGGAGAGGTACCACTGCCTTTGCTGGGTTCTGTGCAAAGCCTGCAGCTGATTCTGTTAATTAAGGGTATTTTTCTCCCCATATGCCACTAACATGCAACTGAACTATCTCCTAGGCATGTACCACAAGCTCTTTTGTGCAAGTAAATAGGAGGAAAAGTATTTCACATGCTACAAGCATTTTAACTGATCATTTCACTAGGAAGAAAGAAAGAAAGAAAAAAAAAAAAACAAACTGAGAGAGAGAAAGAGGGAATCCCTATGGAAACAGAGATTTCATTTCACTCTGCTAATACTAACAGAGTGAGTCAGACAGAGACTGTAACCACTTATAAAGCAGGGCCAAAGAATCCCAAGGGCAAATCCCTCTGCTATGATGGAAAATCTCAAGCAGTGGAAGAAACAACTGGCAAAATGAAGTTAGCACATCTAAGCCTGGAAACAGTGCTAACAGTTCTCTATTTCACTGGCAAGGACTGTGGTGCAGCCCTCCATTACCAACTTCTCCCAAAAGCAACAGAAACAAACAGACCCCAAGAGATAGAGAAGGGTAGAGTGCTGATGAGCTAAAATACAACAGCCACTGTTAAACACCAAATTGGAACTGTGATGCTCAAAACCCAACTGTTGCTGCTCTGGAGAACTATCAAACAGTAAAAATGCTGTGACAAAAGAGTAACAACCTACAGATAGCCAGCAGGCACCAAGCACCTTGGGTCCTATGAACTCATTGCTCTATAGCTGCTTTCTGGCTTTGTATGCAGACAGGGCTCTCTCAGTGCTCACTCATCCTAAGCTAAGTTGTGTTTCTAGCATAGTTCAAGTGACCCAGGAAAAGGTCTGATCACAGTTTCCACTTCTTTCACAGATGCCCTTAGTGCCTTTCTGTAGTGCCTGACTCTAGAACTCATGCTAAAGTCAAACTCCTAAAATGCTTCCAGAAATTGGGATGGCATTAACGCTGCATTTATGCCAATAAACCTTTGATTTCTCTGAGCGACACTATTGTCAGAAACACAAGGAAGTAGGCTTATCTTGTCCCTTGATTAATTGGCTGGACTGCAAGAAGTGACAGGGCTCAGTAATCCCAGGGAGTGATGTTTGAACGAAGGCATTTTCCATCTCACATCTGAGATGGGATGAAAGCAGGGAGACACAGTCACTTGCAGTGGCTTGGCCAGGTGGTGGTAACTCAGCTGTGATACTCTGGGCTCAGCCACAGCCCCACAACTGCTTATGCAGAGTCTTATTGCTTTTTCCTGGAGATCATCTTGCTCTGTATGCAGAGTTCTATTATCTGTTCTGGGATGTGAACCTTCTCTCTTTCAGGTGATTTATCGTGCCTTAAGTCCAGCTAACAAGATCGAAGACCCTTACAGTCCTGAGGCCCAGGATCTCCTGAAGCTCACCAACCTCCGCCTGCTTTTGTTAAAAAGACAGGAATGTCCATGCCATGGCTCAGGACTGGTAGAGAAACCCCAGAGATTTGCCCACTATGCTATTTATGACCTGATCATTCGGGGAAGCTGCTTTTGCAACGGGCATGCAGAGGAATGTGAGCTTGCCAACAGGACGGGAGTCATGGAGAACATGGTGAGTTCCAGACATTTATCAGCTTACTAGACTTGCCACTTGCTTCTGCTGCCTCAGCCCAAATGTGTATTTTATGTGTGATCCTGTCCCAGCCTCCCTAAGCCTATCCAAAAAAGGGCAGCACAGTTAATTGACATTAGTGAAATCTACACCACTCCGGGAAAACATTTTCTATACTCCTTTCTACAGTTTCATATATAATAACTACTAAAATCTCCAGAACTCTAAGACTCAAATAAATTGCAAAAAACTCTGGACCTCAAGATACCTATAAATTGAAAGGGGTCTTTGTAACTGGAACAGAGATTCAACCCCAAATACAGTGAGTGAAATCCCCTACTTATATGCCTGCATGGAACTTTGATACAAAATCTGCCCTGAGCAGAATTTAAGCATCAGATTTTCTGAGTTTTTGAGACATGAGCTGTTCTGTCATAGTTAGGGTTTCAGCCATCACTTTTAGGTTTTCAACCTTCTGTGTTCTTATTACTTTCACAACAGACAGCAACAATTCAGGATGTGAAAATAATCTCCACTCTCCTACTTTTTTATCAATGCATCTTAAAATAAATTCGATTTTTAAAAAAAGCCAGACCTTGTAGTAAAATTATTCTGCAATACTTGGAGTGTCCCTTCTCTGTTCAGTCTTTTATCTGCATTTGACTCTGGACGTGCAGAAGAGGATTTGTGTTTGAATGCACACTCAGACATTGAAATTCAGAGGAAATGACTGATAACTCATTTTTGATTTAACTGCAAACATTGTGAAGAGAACTTTAATAACAGTCATGGGGAGACAATTCTAATCAAATATGCAGGTACATCTAAACACATACAACAGAGATGGAATTCAAGACCCTTTAAACTAGTCAATATCTCCCCTGGATCCAGAAGTCTCTGTCTCTGTATTGGGGTTTGAAAACCCAAATAACCCTTAAAAATCTTGTCCCCAGTGCACTCTGGCATAAAAGACCCAAGAAAAACATCCTAAGCTAATTTCTGTCCCTTTAGATACATGGTACACTTGACATTTTGGTTTATGTTATTTTGGAATGTGTATTCATTGTCTTCCTTTCCACTTTCCTAGGTTCAGGGGTAGATATTGCAAGATAATTAGGACTGTATGACTTTCAAATAATTTCTGAATCTGTTTCATCTGTGGTATAAATCCAAGATTCAGCTACACTATATGATACTTTCAGATTCAAATAATATAGACTCACTTAAATCATAACTGTGTGGAGAAAAGCTGTTTAAAGAGTGGATCATCCTTACTGCAAAATGTTAAATAGGCACATAGTGAAATCAAACTGATGAATAACACACTAAGTGAATGCAGCTGGTAGAAAAATAAACATTCTGCCCATCAGAAAAGGAAAACACAATATTGTATATGTTACTGGCATAACCACTGTAAACTATGACTGGATATTTTTCCCACTGGTCACAAGGGAATAGAATCTTTTTGTGCCATCAATGACTTCACAGGGCAGAAGGTGAAATAGTTTTGATGAAATGCATTTCACAAGTGACTCATGTCCCAGGAGAGAGAGGGTGGATGCAGCACATGATTCGCACAGATATGATCAAGTTTTTGTCTTAGCAAGGATTCAAATACAGCTGTGCAAAAAATAAGAAAAGCCTTCTGTAGTTTTAACTGTCTCTAGAATCCTAGAAGAGGCCTGTAAAAGACCACAAATGGGCTGGTTTGTGTCCTCTCAATAAAGGCGTGATCACACCTAAACCATTCATTAATGAATGTTTGTTGAATGAGATTTTCCTGCAAAGAACATTCAAACCTTCAGTAGCTGTTCCAGTTTTAACATTTTGAAAGCTCTTCTTTAGTGCTTGCCTAAATAATCTCTGCTGCAAATGAAGGTGATTTTTCCTTGTCTCCTCTTCCTCAATGACCAAAGTGAGCAGTTGATCCTACTTCTGCAGATACAATTGGAAGATTCTCTCCATAGCCTTCCACAGGTTCTATTTCTTGTACTAACTAGAGAAGTGTGAAACCTTGGGTGGTAAAAATTTAAAATTCCACTCCCAGATCACACAATCCTGGAATAAAGGTGATCATGCTACTGTATTTATCTTTTCTGTGCTTTAGACATTACAACTTAAGTCTTTCTCAAACACAAAAGAAAACCCACTCCTGGAAGATGCAGGTTCCTGCATCCTTTTACATTTTATATAATACTTACCAATAATGATATTGTAGTGGTGGGAGGAGAGCTCACATAGGTCCAGATCTCAAGCTTTGGTTTACACATGAAGGAGTTTATGTAAGTGTATAACCTTTTGGCTTCAAATACAGCAATCTCCTTGCCTACAAGCAGGAGGAAAAGGCCTTTGTTGTTGAGGGTTCAACACCAATGATACAGTTCCTATCAGCCAACCTACACTGCAAAAAAATTTTTGCCATTTTGCAATTTCTTGGTAGAGGAAAGGTGCTCTGCTTTCAGTCACATGGTAATGGTGACCCACGTAAAATAGAATGTGGAAAAGATGTTACAAACTGCACATCCAGAAATAATCTGATTCAGTCCACAGGCCACATCTAATACTTAAGGTACACGTGGGCAGAACAAGTCCCAAGACACACAGTTTTTAGTGTAGTTGGTGTGGATGATGCCACATCATCCAAAGATTGAAGGCAGAGCAGCTTTGTTTCCTAAGCTGCTGTTAGGTAATTAAATAAAATGCTGCAAAACATAGAGACCTCCATAAAAAGTCTTAAGTAATATGAGTTTCAGCCTCTTAATTGTTCAGAGACCTCCTATGGTGTGTTTGTCTTCTGTAGTTAACAAAAACAAAAGCAATATCATGTAGAATACAACTGTAATTGTTTGATATGGGATAGGCCCAAATTCTGAGATCATTCTGCACTTGGGTCTTAGAAAATGCATTATTTTGTTAAGTTGCAAGTCTGCTTTTCTTACTCTGGCAGAAAACTCTTCCATTTGAAATACTCCTAACACTGCTAAAATGATGCTACATGGAGGCTAAATAATGGAGAAAATTAAAGCAAATTTCTCGATACTTTTGAACCAATATTTTTCAATACCATTTTGGAGGGACTGGATGAGCTATGGCTGCTAGATATTCTATCAATGATCATTTTATCTGTGGATATGTCAGTTCAGTCATGGCAACCCATTCAGCTTCTGGCTTCTCCACTGAGGCTGCCAATAAGAAATGCAGCTCTGTGAGAAGCAATGTCACAGATGCCACAGTGTCATAGCAACAAATGGATACAAGAAAACTGCAGATTGTAACTCAATGTCCAAATGGTGCATCATTCCTTGTACCTTGAAATCCTACATAGTTTCATGCGTATTTCTGGTCATAAGTTTGTGAAAATACTGCAAGATTTAAAATAAGCCTATAGAATCCAATGAAAATATTCTCTGACTTCTTATTTTGGAGCAAAACAGTAATAATTAATCTTTCTGTGAGGCTTTTTGTGTGTGTGTGTGTTTTGCGTTTTTTTTTTTTCCTGTGGGTTTGTTTTGTTTTGTTTTTTCAAACAAGTTTTGTTTTTATACAAGCCATGCACCCCCCTCAACACAATTTATCTAGATGACATTTCCTGTATAAACTACAGTGAATATCATGTTGGATAGGAGGAAAACTTTGAGAAATGAAGATGGGAGCTGTAAACAGGCAAGAAACTTCAGGATAAACATGTCTTGAATTTTTTTGAGGTTTGTTGCTATTGACAGTAATGTTTTCTTGGTTTCTATTTAGCTTTCCTCAGATCAGAAAAATAAAAGGAGACACAGAGATGTCGTTCCTTACCCAAGTTCAATTGCTTCATATGGTAGCTAATGGCAAAATTCTCCTTTCTGAATATCACAGCCTGCATTTTTCAAACTCTTACAAGTAGGTTCTTGGTGTTTTGTTTTTTGTTTGGTGTTTTTTTGTTGTTGTTGTTGGGGGTTTTTTGTTTTGTTTTTGTTTTTGTTTTTTTAATGGGTGAGTTAATATGCTGTTATAAGTGAAACAACTGTCAGGACCCAGCCAGCTGAATGCATCTACTCTTATTCTATGGTTGGATGCAACAGAACACAATTCTGTCCAAAGTATTGACACTACAGGATGTACAAAGTTATGTGTGTCTCTGCAGAGCTGTCAGGTTTAGGGTCTGCTTTGATGGCCCATTTTAGCTGAGTCCAAAGGTGCTTCCAGAACAAAGTTTTCAAAGGAGAAAGTGCATATGGACAGAACACAGAATCTAGACCAAAGTCCTTTTTGTTTGCCAAACATTTCACAATTCTCTTTCTAGCTCATGAGAAGTAAAGTCAGAAAGAAGAAAGCAAATGTGGATTAAAATGTTTTTGTATAAAACATTAGGGTTTTTTCTTTACTTCTTAATTATTGGTACCTACACTGCCAGGAAATTCTTACAAATGGCCTCGGATGCTTCTTTTGCTTCTTTATCCTGTTTACAGGGACAAACTAGGCTCCCTGTGGGCCTGATCTTCCACAATGAAGCAAGTGGAAAGTTTTCCCCTTTCTTCAAAGGGAGCAGGATCTGGTTCTAAGTAGGATTCCTTGTTTGGCATAATGGAGGTTACATAAGGTAAAACTTGCTTTTTTTACATCAATTTTCCAGGTGACCAGGCTGTCGTAACCCTAGCAAATCTTATCTATCTCCTATTCAGATATCTTATGCAGTTCTATTTATAATCCCCAGCTAAGTTTTCACATTATCTGATTCCAGCTGTGCCCAGAATTCAGAGATGTGAGGTGCCACTCCCTTTCAGGACATTTGAACAGTGGTACTTACTCATTACTCTGTGATTCAGGCACTCAGTATTAAAATACTGAGTCTCATTCCCCTTTCTGCTTCCTCCATTCTTAAGACACCAAGAGCTGGTGACCAGCAGTAACTCAGAGGCTGCATTTCAGCCTGACAGCTATTACTTGTGTGCAGTTTATTACAGATTGATAATGGAATTACTGGCACTGCAGGCAAAAATAAGAGGACAGCTTGCCCCCAAAATCAATAATAATCAAGGCAGAATTCAGAAATAAAACAATAAGACAGCAGAATGAAATATGGACTGAGGGACAGCCAGGTGTTGTGTAAAGCCTGAGGGAAGTGAATTTAGGCAGAGGGTGGAGTTGTGTCTTAAAACTGTTACAGGCTGAGAGATGTTACCTTGTTACTGTTCAAAAAGTTCTTAGGGATGTCAGTCTGAACATTCAGCTGAACATATCAGTGACTTTTCTCCACTATTAACAATTCAGTGAATTTGGAACCAGCAGCAGCTCATTTACTCACTCACTGCTATGGAGATCAAAATCTGTATGGGCTCAGGTGGCTCTGCCACAAGTGTCCCAGCTTTACGTATCCCTGTCAAGTTCCTGCAGACTTAATTTACCAAAGTCACCACGTATGAGCCAGAAACTGAGTTCCCTCAGAAAACACCCATATGTGTAGTATTTTTCTGACATATATGTATTAGACCTTTTCCCAGAAAACAGCAAGAAGTGACAGAGGAAAATAATGGCTTTTCTCATTCTTGATTAGAGCAGGAATGTGAACTGTCCATCTGCCCACAGCTGATACTGTAATCTGGGTCTTCCTCTCAAATCACTCATTCTCTTTCTGACTTTGAAAAAGTTGAAGGAAATTTTTAGTTTGGCCTCTTATAAGTTGTATGTGCTCTCCTCAGGACTTGATATTCAAGGATTTCTTATAAATCTGCATGGATATGTCTTTTCATTTGGAGAGACCAAAGAGCCCATTTAGAACTGTAAGAGAAACAAAGCAGAACAGCAGAAAACTGTTTAATTTAACCATGCAAAATGACCCAGGAAGAGTCAATTTACTACAAGGAGGTGAGGGATAGCATCTGATGTCATTGCAAACTCTGGTATCCCAAATTTCTCTGGTGATGTTACAGAGTGAATACAGAGTCCAAAGGCAAACACTTTTTTTGGATCAGCAACAGTTGCTCTGACCTGGAAGGACTCCAAATTTAGCCTTCATTCATTAGGAATAAAGCCCACAAACAGATTGAGAGCAGCCCAGGAGAAAGAGCAACAACCACAACATTTACTGAAAGGACAATAGGTAAAGCAACTAAATGGGCAGAGAGAAAGCAAGAGGCTTCAGGTATTATACAAAGCAGAACAGTTTAGAAAAATTTAAAACTGCAGGACAAAGAGGTGGAGAATTTTCTCTCATTTTCTCAGCTGTGGATCAGAATTCAGGTGAAGAAGCTTTGTGCGAAGATGATTAAGTATCATGTAATTTCTTGGAACTCTTGTATGAAAACAGGATAAAATTCTACACTATGTGCTTTAAATCCACCAGAAGTTACAGAACTCAGTGGAAGAACTACTGGATGAAACTCGTGGCTGAGTACAGCAGGTCAAGCTAAATGAGTGGAACTGATCATCCTGCGTTAAAATCCACAAAGCTATAACCTCCTCTATGTCCTGATTCAAAGCTGCTCAGGTGGTCAATGCAGAAATCAAAGCCTTTGGCAGCCACACCAGACTTGTAACAGCATGACTGTACTGTGTGAGAGATGAGGGAATTAATCCAGATTAAAAATACTAGTGCCAAGGGAAAAAACCCTCCGTTTAGCTTTTTTCCAAACATGGTTTTGTTTTACAGTCCAATTTATACTGAAGTCAGGGCATGATGTAGGTGACAGCATAGAAAGAACTAGTAAGGAAATGTCTCAAACTGAGATTATCAAAAAAAAATTTACATCATGAAGCCACAGACCGAGAACACAGCTACTATACCAAAATACAAAAGTAGAACTCACTTTCACATGGCCATTAAAGCCAATATGATGGTGACTTAGTATAGCAAAACATTTGTGTTCCTTTCCAGGACTAATAATATCCTCTAAATTCAGGTATGTCAGTTTATAAGTATCTACCATTTGCAAAATTGATTAGAAAACTTGAAGCATGAAGAAACCAGATTATCAGCATTTAAAGTAACAGTTCTCATCTTTCAAAGCTGACAGCCTGTATTACTGACAGGAGCAACCCCAATTGAATGCACTGGGAGAGCAGGAGTGCCAATATTCCAGGTGATGCACATGGTACTTCAGACTGGTACTATGGAATGGGGAGGTTTATACAATCACACAGTCTACCTGCATCTTTTTCTGAGATCCATTCCCCACAATAAATTTGGAAGTCATGATGCAGTTTCAAAAACAACTTGTGAGACCAATTGAACTCTCAATACAATGACTGGGAAAGAGCCTCAGAGATAATACAGTTATCAGAGTAATGAGGAAAAGCAGATGAAGGGAGGTGTCATAAAAATAAATTTCATAATGTTTCCAAAGTACTCAAATATTGCATCAATGAGCACAGTGGAGAAGCCCATACAGGCCTAAACACTTTTGTATCTAAGGATCAGGACATGTCAAGTGATGCAGTGTAACCTATGGAACAAAAGAATAAAGCAAAATTTAGAGGTGATACAGAAATTCCCTGGATCTCAATTTTTCATCTGCTGTACCAATACATTTTCATGCATTCATATAAATCATGGTCATAAACTACTCAGGCTTTAGCTAAAAACTAGCTTGTTTCCTAACTGGTGGCTGGTGGCATGAATCTTGCCTCTGTTGCTCACACCTTGCTTTCAAACTTCCTCCAGTATTGCCAGCTCCAGATGAAGAATGCTGAAGTATTTCTTACCCCAGGTGCTTCCTTGTAGTCACATATCCTAAAGATTCCAATGACATTAATCCAGTGGCAATAATAAAACTTCAACAACCCTGACCAGCCCCACCTGTGACTCTTACCAGTGCTCTGGCCATTGGCTTTGAGGGCCTATTTAAGCTCAGCCCTGGGCACTTACAGCTTGTTTAAGCCATGTTCTGGGTATGTCTGTTTGCATCCCTGCCGCTAGTCCTGCCTCCTGGGGAGTGTTGGAGCTCTGCTCTAGGTCTGTACCTTCCCTCTGCACCTTTCCTTAGTGTGTGCTGTAGCTTGTCTCTCATTCTGCTCTCTGAATGGACTTTGTATCCATGTCGTGTCCTTCTTGGCCTGTCTCTTGCTGCTCCTGAATTATCCCAGTCCCTTTCCTTTTTGTTTCTGGGTCTGGGCTGTCCATGGACTGTGGTGCCAGCTCCCTACTCTGCCCATAGTGCTTGCCCCTCAGTAAGATGGCACAGCCTTTGCTGTTGAAAACCTCAGCTTGTAGCTCTTTGCCCCTTAAAGAGCAGCTGGTCCTTGTTGCTTCCTGACAATACTCTCCTTATAAATCATTATTATCTCCATGTAAATCTGACCCTGCTTTCAAGGACATAGAAAAGTGTCGGCATAGTTCCCCTGGATCTGTACTTGTCTGATTATCTTCTCTTCCTTGGCACAATATTTGTGTTCCAGTGCATCCTGAGATCTTGCATTTGGTAAACATTGCAATTTTCCATTTTTTTTGTCATGCTTTGGTGAGAGAAATGCTGCCTTATTTCAGCAGTGAATAACAACTCAGGGACACACCTACTCTCCTTGTGCTGGTGTTGAATGTGATTCTCACATTCTCCTGTTTTTAAGCAGGTATCCCATTTTCTATTTTATCTCAATTTCCTGTATTTCATTCTTGTTCCTTCCTGGACTTTAGTCTCTGGCTGCTTCTCCTATCTCTTCCTCTCTAACAGAACACATTGTCTCATTACTCACAGCCACCTTACCTAGCCTTATTTCACCTCACACTTAAATGTAACAGGTCTCCTTCACAGCTCAGCTTTTCCTGCATTAACCAGTCATTCTGTGATGGCCGCTTACATCCATTAATCACCTTTCATATGTGTTCAATGTGAGCTGTTCATCTCTGTTCTCCTCTCCAAATCCTTTCTGCAATTCATTGTCACCTCATGTTGCACTCTCTTCTGTAGCTGTTTCACCCATAAATGCTGAGATTACTCTCCATGGAAAAAATATTCCTTGATACCTATGCACAGACAACACATGGCAGACTACTTTCTCTTTCATTTTGGTTGACCTTTGCATCAATACATCAATCTTCTTTGTCTTTTTCTTAAACCTATACCAAAAATGTTAGTATCCAAATCTAACACTTTCTAAAAGAATTTCCATGCCAGTTTCCCTGTTTCTATGTGCCTGCAAATGGCTGAGGCAAAAGGGCTGAAAAGCCAAGCAGAGAGCCAGTTCTCCTTCCATATGCACTTGGTAGGTGTTCCATAGCAGGGATCACAGGTAGGAGGCTCTGTGCCTTGGTCTCTGTCATTTGTCATCCTGCCTCTGCCCTGCTCACAACATGCCACAAACTACAGTTCACAACAAACCAGTGGGCAATGAGCAGACTAAGACATCTACTTTCTAAATAATAACTCGAGCTTTCCTTTGCTCTCTCACTGAATTTTACTGTATATTTTTCTGAATAATTGTTCATGAGTGTTCACACCATCTGTGCTGCGCACTGTAAGCACAGGGTCCTGTGGAATACTGAATATTTGATCATGTCATTCAAGGCTAAAACAAGACTGCATGGTTTAATTCTACCATTTCCCGACTGCAGTCTCAGCATTTTTCATATAGTTTGGTTTTGTTTTGTTTTTAAATATAGTGAATATACAGCTTCTGCATGTATTTCTAAAAAATAAAATAGGCTAATTTACAGATTTTACATAGAAATACATCTCAGGAAGTATTTCCTAAGAAAGTGAAGAGATCTAGGATTTTGTTCTGATCCATTTTAGAATGCGGTGTAAAGTTCAGGTGGAGTCTGAAGTTTGAAGATATGCAAATCTATAGTTCTGGGTTAGGTTCATTTTACCTTTTCTCTGTTCTTTGGCTTCTGAAGATCTGCCCCTGTGACCACAGGGGAGAACTTAAAGCCTGAAATGTCAAACCCAAATGGGCAAAAGCACAACGCTGTTGAATTAGTATTTTTGCCTTGGTCTCTGTCATCGTCATCCTGTTTATGCCTTGGAGGTGAGTGAGTTTCTTGTGCAAAGGTCTGAGCCCCCGCGGGTGCCCCGTGCCGTGTCCCCGGGGCGCTGGTGCGGGCTCCGGCAGACGCACAGCCCGAGCTGGGTGCTCAGTGTGCCGTGAGGCGGCAGCCCCGCTGCCAGCTGGCCGTGCAGGGGCCGCGGCATCAGCTGCAGCCGCTCCCTCTGCTTGCTACATCACATTTCTGCTGGGGAGGATTAGAAACCAGGGCAGCGGCGAGCAAATCGCTGCAGGCACATGCGTTTGGGGGCGGGGAGCACATCCACACTACTGCTCTTTCGGACGCTCTCTCCTGATCCGGAGCTACCTGCCCTGTCCGATGGGGAAAGGGCGGGGGGCTGCAGGGTGAGCCTGACTTTCAGGAAAGACCATAGAAAAACGTAACTCATGTTAATGGTGAGATTAAAGGATTAAAGTCAATTCACACCCCAGTCAAAATGAAATTTCAGCCTGTTTTTTTTTTGTTATGTACAGTGAGGCAGAGCTGTGCTGAGCTCAGGATCCTCCAGAGCCCACGGAGAGACAGGGGTTTAATCCCTGATTTCTGTGCATTTCCTGCTCTAGTACAAGTGTCTCCTGGCATAATAGCAGCTGCTTTTGTGATAAATGTAGAACATGACTTATGGTACCACCCTTCCCTCTCTCTCACACCCTATGCTTGATATTTCCTCCAAAAAAAAAAAGTATCTGTGAAATCCTTTCCCGGAGACATTGTAAACTAGAATATTATTTATTCTTAAAACAAAACAAACAAACAAACAAAAAAACCCACAACAAAACACACAAAAAAAAAAAAAAAAAACCAAAAACCGAAAACCCAATAAATGAAACAAAACCAAGCAACAATATAAAAACCCTTCTGTAAGGCTATTCATAGATGTTGGTATTACAAAATACCATGCACCAAATCACAGTTTATTGTGGAAGTGGCAGCTTTACTCCTGGTGTGTAAAATTACTTGAGAGCTGAAGTAGTTTCAACGGTAACTTTCTCTTTGAAGGCTGGACTTGCTCAGTTTGCAAGGTCTGGTTTCTAATGTGAATACCTGCTTCCAAATCTGATATGTATTTCAATATTTCCATCACTAAAAATAATTACTGTGTTCCAATGAAGGTAGGTAAGTACGAAGGAAGAAAATTCTTTCTTCAGGTAATTTTTCAAGCAAATAGTCACAGAGAGAACTATTCAATCTTAATCAAGACTTTTTGCACTTTATTTACCCATCAAATATTATGGATTTTTTTCCTAGCTTAGATGGGTTTATGTACTTCAGACCCATTCTTCAGACAGCTTTTGCTCATTTTTGTTGAACATCTTCTAATTCCTAATTTATCTGGTAATAAGATGTTCAAACTAAACACAGCATTGCAGATACAATTTTTTGTGCCCTTGGAGTTACAATGCTCCTAGTTCCATAGCCCAAAATTTTATTGGGCCTCTTCTACTAATCTAATTTGTATATATTCATATGTAAGTTGGCAGGCTGGTGCCTAATGTATCTAACTTAAAATATCAGTCAGTGCCTTCCTCACAGAGTGTGTGGTCTTAGGTTACTTTTCTGTGGGAGTACTGCTGGTATTTTTCCATTTTTAATATTTTTGCTACATTTTTAACTGTGCTAGGAGGTCCAGGACTATTTGCTCATTCATCTAATATTTACAATTTAGTAGTTCATGTTGATTTCCCTTCCCTATATTTAAACTCTCTTCCAGATCAGTGTTAATGTCAAATAAGACAGAGTCCAGCAACCTCTGTTAGCCTGTGATCTCCTGTGACTTGGCTCTGCTAGCCAGAGTATATTTGATACTCTTTGCACGCTCTTGCCCTAAACTTGTAAATCAAAATAAGACCTGGTAGCTCACCCAATTTAGAGTCTAGAGGTTGTTCATCAATGCAGTAGTTAAATAGCCAACTGAGAGTAAAATTGTTGCCATGTGCATTTTGTAAGATATAGGAAAAATTCTACATCATTAATAACTGTGAAAAGAGAGAGCTACATGTTTTAGCTCCAGGCTCTGTGGGTTTCCTATGAGAGCCAGGCAGCTGTGTGGGAATTGTGCAGAAGTCCCACCTCCTTGTGAGGCTGCTGGGGACTCCACTTGTTCTTGCAGCTATTTGACCGTGCTCTCTTTCCCCTGACAGGTCCATGGGAAGTGTGTGTGCAGACACAACACGGCAGGGGACCACTGTGAGAAATGTGCTCCGCTCTACAATGACCAGCCTTGGAAGCCAGGAGATGGGAAAACAGGGGCACCAAATGAATGCAGAAGTAAGTGGAAGGGAGTTTACTGACCCAGGCTCTCAGGGTGATCAGTCACCATACCAGCAGGCAAAGCTCTCCCACAAAGACTTCTATGATTTACAGTAATGGTGGCATTACAGAAACTGGGGAGAAATTGCTGGTCACTGATGGAAAACTTCAGTGTGCAGATGGTTTTTCTGCCCTGGGGCTATTGGGGAGTGGAATTTACAAGCCAGAAATGTGGTTTTCTTGTAGCTGCAGTCCTCACATTCCAGGTTCTAGCAGGGTTTAAAATACTGCCAGCTCGGTTTGGAAAGCGATACGACGACCACTGTGTCAGTTATAAAAGCCTGAAGGACATTCTCTTGTCCTCACCAGAGTGTCGCTGTCACAACCACGCCGAGAGCTGCCACTTCGAGCTGAGCGTTTGGCTGGCCTCGGGGAAGCGCAGTGGAGGAGTCTGTGACAACTGCAAGCACAACACGGAGGGATATCGGTGCCAGAGGTGCAAACCAGGCTTTTACCGAGACAGAGGGAAGCCCATGTCTTCTCCAGAGGTCTGCAAACGTAAGTGACCGTGTTACATGAGGTGAAAAATTAATGGTGAGAGAATCATTAAAAGAACAAAATAAAAATTTCTATAGAATCAGTAATGCCTATAGAGATAACTCATGAGTATTACTATCTTTTCTTTGTATTCTTCTCCTAAACTACAGGGGGTTTTGATGAAAGGTGATAATCCTGACTTTTTGTGTCTATTTGTCCCCATCTTATGACACATTTTTTTGTGATTACTGATTCAATTCTCTAAATGCATTGCCTCCTGGGGAAAGATACATTCTTCTTGTGTTTGGTTTTAAATTAATATAGTTCCTTTTCTCTTGAGGCATGTTTTATTTTCCTGGGTTTTTTTCCTGTACCTCTCAAGACTGTGTGAGCCTATGTGCAAGCTATTGTTCAGTTCCATTTGACTGTGAAACATCTGTGCACATAAATACATACAGTGGACTCAGAAGATACAGAAGGCCCGGGACTGTGCATATTCACTTGGGAACAAACACATCAGAACTCAGTCCAACTTATCTCCACACTCTACAGCTGTTATGGGGTGCTCTGCCCAAATAAATTGCATCATTAACACTTCAGCAGAATGTGTTAGGGTGTGTCTTGGGCACAGAGGCACTAATGGCTGCACAAAGAGGATGTACAACCTCTGGATCAAGATAGTTTGCACCCAGCCAGTCTAGCAAACAGCCCAAATCTCCCTCCTTAAAGTAAACATTTCCTGAGTATCCTGCCAGGCTTCACATGTCTGATCCTATCTCACATCTCTTTGAGAGGTTGCTATTTCCAGCCTAATTTCATTTTTCCCTTTGGATAGTTTTCCTTCCCCATAGCTCATACATCAGTTGCCAGCATAGAGAACTTCATCCTCAGTTATCTGACTTCTTCCCCACTGACATAATGAGCTTTTGAAGCTTTTCTGACCCTTTTAATGTTCTTCAACATTATTCCTTCTAAGCACTTTGGTTACTCCTCTCTCTAGGACGGTGAGCCCTGTGATATTGCTTAAACTTTCTGTGCCCAATATATCCAATGTTTCTGCTCTTTTGCTTTCTTCCAAGTGGAACTTGGTGACAGCAGACTACTTCCACACAACTTTTTCTTCTCATCTTCACAATGTTCATCACAGAAAATGGATCAGCAGACAGGGCAGAGAATGAGCTTCTCTGGTTCACCCTGTATCCTGTAGTGTTCTATGGTGGCCCCTTTCTAATTCTGTTTCTACTCTGAGCAGATTTGCTACAGGGAAATAATGTAATGAGAACAAATTGTTGTGCCAGGAGATTAGCTTTCAATCTCGTAGCACCTGAAAGAATCTGTGTATGAACTCTTGTACTGAGCAGCAGGGAGATGGTGCAGTAACCAGCATTGTGTAATACTAGATAACTGCTAAAGTCAAGGAGCACTGGAGAGCAGCAAAGAGGAAAAAACATTGTTTGAAAATACAGCCTATCTGACTGGAAACCCTAGAACTGTTGGTGTAGATGAAATCAGACCTTGACTCTACGTCTGCCTCTCTTGTCTGGTCTGGTTACGGGTCTCTCCTGCCAATACTCTGCATAGCAAAAGAAAAACTGTTCACAAATTTACCTTGTTCAAAGAGCTTTATTCCTGTTGTGCCAGTCAAGCACAACAATGCTCTTTTCACCTGGGAAGGCGCTGCTGCCAGCAGAAGGCCCCCAAATGCAATTGTCTCCACTCCGAGTTGCATGCTCAGGCCTAGCGAGCTACCATCCTGCTTTAGTCACTGAAAGTTATATGTCTTTTTCAGGCGCCTTGTTCTGTCACTGGAGAAACAGAGGGGCCTCTGGGGAATTATTTATTGCAGTCTAAGGTAGATGCCTGAAACAGATGGACTGAATTGCCCTCTAAAGCATATCTATTTCCTTAAGAGGTACTCTGGATCACTAGCCTCCACTAGAGTTTCTCTTAGCTGAGATGAATGTAATGGGTTTGATTCAGCAGCAAAGGTAAGCACGACCCTATCTGTGAATGATTCAAGTCAATGGAACCTTTTCCCAGGTGTGTAAAGGTATTCATGAATGCTTGCCATATCAAGATATAAGGAAAGGGCATTACGACCCACTTGGCTTTTGCAGCCGCTGTGTGCACACACAATGCTTGTACCTCTGTGGGAAAAGGAAGTACTCTAGATATAACTACAGAGTTCAGAGAAAACTGGGAAGGAGGTGGTTAATTTGCGCCTTTTCCCTTTTATTTAAGGCAAAGAAGAGAATTCCCACAATAAGAGTTAACAAATTACCATAATAGGCACTACTTTGTATGATGGAAGACCAGATCCCCAAGCACCTCCCCATGTGGATTGCAGGCAGTGTGTAAGGGTGTACTTCATGTTACACTGCACCTCTGCAGAGAATTTTCAGGGAAAACTTCACTACTTTGTTTATTATCAGAGATAGCAAAACCAGAAACACCAATGGAGATAGGCTTCAGTTAGAACAGACTCAGTTTGATAGAGGGAAGCTTTTTCTTCCAGGACCAGCATCAGCTAACATTAAACTGAAAAGCCTCCTGCAGGATGTACAGGATAGAGGCCCTCTTCTCTATCCCTTAGGTTGAAAACTTGCACTGCCAGTTCACCCGGTGAACATTGCCACCTCATCTGGTGTGGTCCAAGTTGTTAAGGTTATGTGACCATAAAGCCAACCCTGGTTACTCAGTAAAAAAAGTTTCTAATTTGAGCATTGCTAATATATTAGACAATGAGACCACCAGATACATACCTCATACCTCAGCCTGCTGATTATAAATTGAATAGCTGCCACTTCTGGATTAGCATGTTTTTAGGATTTAAGTGTACCAATTCCAAGGCATCAACTCACTTTATGAAATTCATGCAAACAGTGCCAGACTAACAACACTGAATGAAAAACCCACCCAATGAGCAAATGTTGTAAAGCAGGAATAAACTGCAAACAGCAGACTGAATGGTTTTGGTGAGAGGAACCTAGTGCCCATCTTCCTATTTTGAGCTCAGAGGGAAAATAACCTTCAATGGGAGATGAAAATTTGACCCTTGTGTACAGTAGATACTGAGCTGGGAAAGGAAGTCTGATGAAAAAGCTGAATGAAATGCTGTGCTAATCCCTTTGAGAAAGCACGCTTGAAGAGTGCTCTGCCATCCAGAGCAAAGTCTAGGTTCAGCTGTGACATCCCCCTCAGGCTCCCAGAAAGTTAACAGGACACTGCTCAGGCCCAGAAACAGTCTTTAAGCATTAGTCATAATAATGAATAGCATTCCCTCCTAATCTGCTGGGGGGGGGGGGGGGGGGGGGGGAAGTTGTATAACAATTGGATCTCCTGGCACTATCTAAACCACCCTTAGCTGACCCTCCAGTGTGAGACTGCAAAGACATTCCC
>VZUI01039281.1:0-12820 GCA_013401135.1 Cettia cetti
CCATGGCAAGCCCATAGCCATCTAAACCACCCCATGGCAATCCCATAGCCATCTAACCATCCCATAACCATCTAACCACCCCATGGCAATCCCATAACCATCTAAACCACCCCACAGCCAACTAAACCATCCCATAACCATCTAAACCACCCCATGGCAATCCCATCACCATCTAAACCACCCCATAACCATCTAAACCACCTCATGGCAATCCCATAACCATCTAAACCACCCCACAGCCATCTACAGCACCTCATGGCAATCCCATAACCATCTAAACCACCCCATAACCATCTAAACCACCTCATGGCAATCCCATAACCATCTAAACCACTCCATGACCATCTAAACCACCCCACAGCCACCCCAAAGCCATATAAAGCATCCCAGAGCCATCCAACAGGCATCTAAAACACCCCATAAACATCTAAAAACACACCACAGCCACACAAAAGCCATCTAAAACACCCCAAAACCATCCCATAGCCACCTAAAACACCCTAATGCCACCTAAAAGCCATCTAAACCATCTCACAGTCTCCTAAAACACCCCAAAACCATCCCATAGCCACCTAAAACACCCTAATGCCACCTAAAAGCCATCTAACCCATCTCACAGTCTCCTAAAACACCCCAAAACCATCCCATAGCCACCTAAAACACCCCACAGCCACCTAAAGCACCCCACAGCATGAGGGAAATGTTCTTTTTGCCATCACACCAAGCAGGCACAGCTCCCAGCACTGGAAAAAGCAGCGTGCAGCACATGCAGGAGTACAAACAGCACAAAAACAATCACCAAGATCAAAGGATTTCTGTTTTCCAACCTTCCTCTCTTGTCCTCTTCCCCTCCCTCTGTAGCTGAGAACTCCCTCAGCCACCCTGTACCAGTGTTTGCTGTGCCAAGCCAGGAGAATATCTGGGTTAAAATAAATAAATTCCTTTTAAAGTGAGGATGGCAAAAGCCCTGCAGGAGAAAACATTTCCCTGATGGGATTTACAGCCTGAAAAAAAAAAAATGTTCTACATCCTCAGAGAGCAGCAGCTCAGGGGCATGAGTAAGTGGCTGAGAAGAGGCAGAAACCTGCTAACATTTTTTGGAAGAAGACAAATTCTTCTGGAACGAGACCCTGGCATAAGCACAACATGCTTCACTCACACAGACAAAACAACACCAGCAGCAGTTCATTTATTTCAGCTTTGTCTGTCTCCTCTGGTTAGTTTTGAACTTTTCCTGCCCAAAAATCTCTGTGCCATGCCGGCTCCCTGGGGGCAAAAGGGAAGATGAACAGCCCAGGCGGACTGGGATGGGTGAGGCAGCTCCTGATGGAGCAGGGAAGGGCAGCTCCTGCTCTCATCCCCACCTGGAGCTCAAGGAGAGCACAGACTTCACAATCATTCTGCCCAGTGTGATGGAAAGAAGCACAAACTCCCTCCCCACCCTGGGATCCACATCAGATCCCTGATAAGAGAGAATTTCCTTCAATTCCCCCTTCCACATCCCATATAATGCAACTCTACTTCACCAACACCAGAGATTGTGCTCCACATTATTAAAGGAATATATTTTTCCATCAGCTGGAGCGATAGAAAAGCTGTTCCCAAAGCGATAACAGGAGTCTGGGGATGGCAATTCCTATTTTTACTCTCCTCAGAATGTTATCAGCATGGAGGAAAGGGAACTTCCAGATAAGCACACACAATCTCTCCTTTCTGAGGCACTGAGATTTATCACGGGGGGGTTTCTCACAATCACACACCTCAACAGCAGGAAATGTTTGAGTATTGCCTCATCTCCACCCTGCCAGCCTTTCCTCAGCCCCAACCATCCCAGGATCCATCAGCCAGGAGCTGTTTTGTCATTTAATGATGTCCAGGAGATGTGACTGCCCCCCACAATTGCCAATTTTCATTATCAAAGTGCTCTTATGCACTAAAGCTTCTTCTTCCTTTATTTTTTAGGATTAACATGATGTGAATAAACTGCTTCTCTGCCTTCCAACTACACAAACTGAGCCAAGTGGTGAGGACTTTTCCTTGGAGAAATGCACAGGAAAGAGGACAGCATCCTCCAGAGACACTTAAAGGAGCAGAAATTGGTTCCAAGTTTGTTTTCTGTAGCACTGAGGGGATAAATTAAAAGTTGTTGCCCTCAGGGAGCATTTCTTGTTTGCATTTACATAAAATTTCCTTCATTTGAAGATTTTTGGGTATGTCCTGCAGGGATTTGACCTTTTTGCTTGGATGCTGCTTTCCTAAGACCTTCCTGCAGAAGCCAGAACCACTCTTTGTCCAACGTGGGAGATGAAAACTCAGATTTGTATCAATTTTTGCTTCTTTCAGCCATTCTTCAGCACAATGATCCAAAAAGAAATGGTGAACTCCATTCCTCCTTAAGTCATTATTCCTGCTGGCTCCAGGAGCACTCAGATGTTCCTGTTCAAAGGCTGAATAAACACCCAGAAATCCACATGCAAAACAAAAACTACCGGTGGGAGGCTGGAACCAAAATAGATAAAACTCCTCACAAAAATGCAAGACTCTCACTGTTTTGCAAATTCTGATGAGGAAGAAGCTGCACAACTCCAAGCTGAAACACAAAATGGATGTGGGGAAATCTTCAGAGAGCTCCAGGAGTTGCTCAGGGCTGAGGATGACAACAAGGGCAGGGATTCCTGTCACCTCCAGACTGCCAGGACTTCCAGTGCATGACAGATTTTTACAGTCCACAAATGACAGGGATTTTTAATCTGGAAGCAGACTGGATTCTCCATAGGCTCCCACTCCTGAAATGGTGGAGAGTTATGCCCAGCTTTTGGCACAGGCTCTGTTTTTCCATGAAGAAAACCCCCTCTGTGACTTGGCTGCTTCTGAAAGGCTCAAATAACAGAGCCTGTCTTTCAGATGAACTTTCCTCTCAAAAACTGGTGCTCAGATGTGCCTACACAGATGGGTTCAGCTCTGAACAATGCAGAGCTGGGATTCCAGCAGCTCACAAAGGCCTTGGATGCTTTTGGGCAGCCACAGCTTCTCTGGGCACCCTGTGCCAGGGCCTCACAGCCAAAAATTCCTGCCCAAGATCCCATCCAGCCCTGCCCTCTGGCTGTGGGGAGCCATTCCCTGTGTCCTGTCCCTCCATCCCTTGTCCCCAGCCCCTCTCCAGCTCTCCTGGAGCCCCTTCAGGCCCTGCCAGGGGCTCTGAGCTCTCCCTGGAGCCTTCTCCTCTCCAGGTGAGCACCCCCAGCTCTCCCAGGCTGGCTCCAGAGCAGAGGGGCTCCTGCCCTTGGAGTATCTCCAAGGCCTCCTCTGGATTTGCTCCAGCAGCTCCAGGTCTTTCTGATGTCAGTTTTTAAATCACAGTTTCCCATCCCAGAGCTTTTGCCACCCCTGTGTTTGCAGCCCTCCCTCTGTGAGTGTGAATATCAACTTTCACCTCTGCCACACGGACACTGAGAAATAATATCCATAAATATTTCAGTATTTATGGCCCAGCCAGGACTGAGAGCAGTGAGCAGGAGGAAATCAAAAGCTGTGCAGGTCTGGTCTGTTGGCCCAGATATCCCATATTACACCAGGGCTGCTGATTCAAGTGGGAATCAAAGTCCACAGCCTGCCAGGAGCACTGTTCCATCAGGATGCAGCAGTGACATGGAAAAAATTCGTTAGGAATGCATGCAAAGCCCAAAACCCCACAGTCCCTGCCCTGGGAAGTTGACCTTGGAGTGTTTGGGGCTGCTGGGTACACGTGGGATGTGCCCATGGAGCAGGAAAAGATGGGGGGAATTGTAACTCTGAAATAGCCTCATCACTGGAGCAGAATTCCATTAAATTCAGAAAGATTGATCAGAAAGCCAAGATTAAATTGTCTTTTAATTCCCCAGACCAATTTTTTTTCTGTAGGTCTTCCTTTTCCCAGCAGCCTTTTTCTCACTGGAATGGGAACTGGAGCAAAGTTAGAAGGTGCTGGGTGGGATTCCTCCTGCTCTTTTGTCAGAGCCTGATTCCTAATTCCATCTTTAATTCTCCAGGATTTAAACTGAGGTTTTGCTGCCATCTAGCTTAGACACCCTCCTGGTCTCAGCCAGCCCCCAGCAGGCACAGGGATGTGGTTTTCTTTGGAAAACTTTGGAAACAAGGATCCAAAGGTGCAGTCTGGAATTTGCATTAACTCCTCAAGTCCCAGCAGCTGTGATCCTTCTGCCTTTTGTCTCAGTTAGGAACATTAATACAGAACTTATCTGCACACCTCAGCAGAGTTTTAACACTCAAAAAACAAAGCTATAATTAGAAAATAATATCTTTTTGCTTACAAGACAAGGATATCAAAGTTTTATTTCTAAATTAAAGAATAAGCCTTAGAATAGTTTCAGGTATTGGAGGCAAAGAGGCTTCTTTGAAAACAGAAATTTAATGAGCTTGAGATATAAATGTGAGTTTAGCACCAGGAACTTTCCAGGTGTTAAAAAGTGATTTTACTGCAGTGATAAAAGTTTTAACAGCAGAATGAATTCCATGGGGAAGGAAACCACTTCCCAGGGATTCATCTGATGGCTTTATCCCCTTTTTCCTCCCTCCTTCCCACAGGGGTTCATTCGAGGATTCCACAACCAGGTTTTACACGGCATGCGTGGTGGAAGCCTTTGCCTACTTGCATTCCAAAGGGATCATTTATAGGGACCTCAAGCCAGAGAACCTCATTCTGGATCACCGAGGTTATGCCAAGCTGGTGAGTGCCAAAAAAATCCCCCCAAACTCCCACAGGGGTTTGGCCAGAGCTGGTCAGGAGCAAAGGGCCCCCACAGGGTCCACCAGGGGATGCTGAGGAGCATCAGGGGTGGGTGTTGTCATCACCTTTGGGATGTTCTCCCCACTTCCAGCAGGGCTCAGGGTGTGGCTGAGCTGAGAAATGCTGATCCTGGCTTGGGGGTCAGATCCATGCTCCTGGAATGCTGAGGAAAGGGCTTCAGGAGAAAGCCGAGGCTGTCTTGGGCAGAAAATGCCCCATTTACCCCAGAAACCAGGGTGATGCCTCAACTGATGCCTTGGGAGGCTGACCTGTAGCAGAGACTGGGCAGAGCAGAGAATAAAGCAGGGATTTATTGCAAGGCCTTTAGGGTGCACCTTGGGCAGCACAGGGCCTGACCAGGGCTGCACCCAAGGTGGACAAAGAATGGTCACAAAATGGACAAATGGTCACCAGGTCTCACACTTTGATCAGTTTGGGTCCATTTGCATTTTGGGGTTTAATTGTCCAATTACAGCTCCAGGCTGTCAGGTCCCATCCTTCTTGTTCCTCCCTCCAGCCACTGCTGTTTGTGCTTTGGGGCTGAAAGTTGTCCTTGGTGCTCAGCAGGAAAAGGATTTCTCTCCCTGCTCTGTGCAGAGCTGAGTGACCCTGACTGTGAGCTCAGGGCTGCACCCTGGGCAGCAGAGAACCTGGAAAACATGAAAGCTGAAACCTAAGGCATCAAGGAGAGGCACCCTGCTTTTTAGGGGTACCCCAAATGGCCTGGTGGGAGCATGGAGAGGTTGCAGGAGAGAAGAAGGGTGGGAGGTGCTGCAGGAAGCAGCCCTTGGGAAGCCACCAGAGGAGCCTTAAAAGGAGTTGGTCCAGGAGGGGCTCCTGGGAGTCATGGGGAGCCAGGGGCTCTGTTTGGGGGCTCTTTGGGGTGGGAGCAGCTGGGAGCAGTAATTCAGCCCATCATCACAGCCTGGTGGCAGCCTGCACGTGTCACCTACTGAGTGACATTGGGATTTTCCCTCTGCAGCATCTCCCTGAGGCTGGGGCTCCTTGGAGGTGTAGGGTAAGAGAGGAGGATGAGGTGCAAGGCTGTCCTTCTCCCACCCCAGGGGGATCTGGGGCTGGGACTCTGCTGGTCCCTCAGCAGCCCCCAGCTCCTCAGGAATGTCCCTGAGCACCAGTGTCCCAAACCCCCATGGGCTGTGACCAAGTGGCTTCCTGACCAGCCCCAGAGGACCGCACTTTCCAGATAATCTGATCTTCCATGCCTGCCACTGCTGTGGGGACACTGCTGTAGGGCCACAGGGAGGCTGCTGAGCCCAGCACATCCCAACAGCAAAACTGGGAGGACACTAGTACTGCTTCACTTCTCATGGTGGCAGAGAAAACCAAACTTGGCAGCAGGTGCCTAAATCACAGAATCCTGGAATGGTTTGGATGGAAGGGACCTCAAAACCCATCCATTCCCACCCCTGCCATGGCAGGGACACCTTCCACTGTCCCAGGTTGCTCCAAGCCCCAGTGTCCAGCCTGGCCTTGGGCACTGCCAGGGATCCAGGGGCAGCCACAGCTGCGCTGGGCACCCTGTGCCAGCGCCTGCCCACCCTGCCAGGGAACAATTCCTGCCCAATATCCCATCCAGCCCTGCCCTTTCACAGCTTAAAACCATTCCTTGCCCATGTTAACTTAAATTTAAAAGAAAGAAAGCAAAATAAATCAACCTGAGCTGTGAGTGATAGAAAGTTCCAACCCCCAAGAAAGCCTCAATGCTGGTGTTTGCTTCCCTCATGGGCATTGTCCCAAGGATAAATCAGCAAAAAGGTCACTGTGGTTCCCTGGTCCTGGAACGACCCTCGGTGCTTTAATTAGGAGAAAATTCCCATGAGGAATCCTCCTTTCTGCCTTGCTTCACTTCAAGAGGAGCAGAGCCCATGGCTGACATTCCCTCTGATGCCCTGCCCTGACGCTCTCCTGCCCCTTCCCCCAGGTCGATTTTGGCTTTGCAAAGAAAATAGGATTTGGAAAGAAAACATGGACTTTTTGTGGCACCCCGGAGTACGTAGCCCCCGAGATCATCCTGAACAAAGGTCATGACATTTCAGCAGACTACTGGTCCCTGGGAATCCTGATGTATGAGCTCCTGACTGGCAGGTATGGGCATCGAAATTCATCCCAGGAGTTCTGCCCCTGTCACCCTGATGAGGCCAAGGCAGGGGCAGGGAGCTCCACTGTGGCTTTTTCCACTCAAATCATCTTTTTTTGGCTCTGAGTGGGTTGAGTATGATGGGAAAAGAGGAAGAGTTTGGCCCTGAATGGTCTGGAGGTTATGGGAAAAGGGGAAGGGTTTGCACTCAGCTGGAGAGGTTTGGTCCTGAATGGGCTGAACATGGTGGGGAAAGGGGAAGGGTTTGGCCCTGAATGGTCTGGAAAAGATGGGAAAAGGGGAAGGGTTTGCACTCAGCCTCACTGCTGGAAAGGAGGAGGCAGATGAGGCACCATGCCCCCCTTCCTGTATTTAATTTGGGGTATCACTGCTGCTCCTGGCAGTGCTGGGTTCCTGGAGCTTCCTCACCTCCTCCCCGGGAGCTGGGGAAAGATCCGGCCCTTCCACAGGCCCATCCTTCGGGGCTGGACTCTGCCCCTATCCATGGAAAACCAATTCATCCCCGCTGGAATCAGGCCCCATCCCTCAAAGATGAGCCAGGGAATGCTGCCCACAGCCTCGTGCCTTGGGCTGTTGGGACATAGCTGCCATGGGAGGAAGAGGGTTTAGCATGGAAAACTTCTTTTTGGTACTTCCCTGCAGCCAACATCCCTGAATTCCAGAGCTCCTTGAGAAATGGTTAGGATCATGGGAAACAAAGCATTCCATCAAAGCATGGACATCTACTTTTTCTCATCTGGGTACACTTTATCAGACTTCAGTGCTGTTTTAAAGAAAAACCTTTATGAAAGACAGGATTTTAATCTTTTTTTCCTTCCCTGTGCCCTCTGAAGTCCCCCTTTCTCAGGCCCAGACCCCATGAAGACCTATAACATCATATTAAGGGGAATAGACATGATCGAATTTCCAAAGAAGATTGCCAAAAATGCTGCTAATTTAATTAAAAAACTATGCAGGTAAGTGGATGAAAGAATGAAACAAAAAGCCTTGATGTTGTTTGCAAAGAAATGAGCTGGGCAGAGGGATTTAGGATTTGTTATTCCTTTTACAGGGACAATCCATCAGAAAGATTAGGGAACTTGAAAAATGGAGTGAAAGATATCCAAAAGCACAAGTAAGTGTCTTCTCCAGCTGCCATCAGCTCCAACCCCCAGAAAGAGGCATTTCAAGCACCTCAATTTTCTCCTGAAAACCACTTCCTGTCCATAATGTAAATTCATCCCCCCTTTTGGTCCCAAGGGACGGGTCACCTGATGTCTTAGGAGTTTATTTGGATAAGAACAGGTGAGAGACCCATTCCAGGAACAATTTTTCTCATCCATCTGTGCTGCATCTTCTCCCAAGCAGCAGGAATGGATTGGATGGATATTTTTGTGGGAAGGCTCAGGGCTCATCCACGCACCTCGAGCAAACCTGAGGAAAACCACAAGTGGGGCACCCTTGAGCATAGAGTGGGGAATTAACCCAATTCCATAAGGAAAAAAGGGCATTATGGGTCTCCTGTGGGAGTGATCCACCCTCTGGAAGGGAAGGAGCAGCTTCCAGGACACCTGCAGCAAGGAGTGATTCCCATCTGAGCGTTGGCAATTTCCACTTGTGTGGTGTCAGCACGGGGTTGCTGCACACTCTTCCTTCTTGGTCCCCAGAAAAGGTGACAGGAAAAAATCCCCCAGGGATTTGAAGGCAAAGTCTGTGGGAGATGAAAGCTGTTGTTTGAGCAATTTTCTTTTCTTTTTGTGCTACACCTGTCTAACTGTTGGCTTCTTCCCTCCCTTCAGATGGTTTGAAGGCTTTAACTGGGAAGGGTTACGGAAAGGGACACTGACACCTCCCATAATCCCAAGTGTAAGTTTTCCTGTCATTATTTTCTCCTCCATGGCCAGTTCCTCAGGGATGCTGTGAGCTTTGGGCAGTGGTACATTGGGTTAAGTGGGAATAATGTGCTTTATTTCTTCTGGAGATGCTTGGAGAGGTCACTTTAGGCACATTCCCAGCTAAGCTTGCTCTGCAGGCAGGCTCTTCCCTGGGAAGGGAGTTTGAGGAGGGCACAGCCATGGAGAAATCCCCTTTGGGGATTGAGACAGGATCACTCACTCCAGCACATCTTCCCCTCTCTCACCTGCTCCACTTGTTCCTGCATCTCCTTTTCCCATTTCCATGGGGAGCTGCTGCTTCCACCCCTTCTCTCAGCTCTGTCTTCCTCCCTTCTCCTTTATTCTCATTTCCTTTGGAAAGGCAAGTGGGATTTGGATGCCATCTTCCATTCCTTTCACACTTCCCTTCCCTTCTGTGCTGTCTTTTGTGCCTGTGCCCCTCTTTCCCTGCATCCAGGTCCCACATGAAAAGCGCTGTTGATGTTTAACCGGGAGCGGGCCGAGGGACAGCTCCACTCATTTTCCTTTGGAGCAAAGCCCTTCCTTTGATGTCTTTGTCAGCTCTGTGCCCTCAAAGCCCCGCTGCAAAGGGAAACCAAACAGGATTAGCTGACAGAAATTACCTCTGCCCCTTCGGTCCTGCAGCCTCCCCTCCTTGTTCCAGCCTAATCCCTCGGGATCACCGGGAGAATGCCATTAATGGGGGTTTAATTGCACCCCATTGCTCCGGCCTGCAGCTCCTGCAGCAGGGGCAGGCCCAGCTCCGGGGCTGAATCTGCCTTCCCAAAGTTTGCTTAGGGAAAGAGCAGGAGGCTCTCCCATCCCCCTTTTGCCCTGTGGGATGCAGGAGCTCCTGGAGTCAGTGGGAGAAAGCAGGACTTGGCAAATCTCTCCCATAACAACTCAGAAATGTTTCAGAGATCAAAGCTGGGTTTGGTTGGTTTTGTTGGGTTTTTTTGGGTTTTTTTTTTGGTTTTTTTGTGGTTTTTTTTGTTTTTGTTTTTTTGTTTTTTTGTTTTTTTGTTAAGCTCAAGCTATGATCCTGGGATGGTTTGGGTTGGAAGGGATCTTTAAGCTCACCCAGTTCCATCAAATTCCATGGGCAGGGACATCTTCTGCTATCCCAGGTTGCCCCAAGCCCTGTCCAGCCTGCCCTTGGCCTATTTTTAATGCCTATATATTCACCAACAGGACCACTGTTTCAAGTCAGGCAATAAAGTCAAGTTGGCATCTTCCCATCCAGTTGCAATTCCTGCTTCAGCAATGCAGGACGTCTGTGTAGCCTGAAAAAAACCCAGGATATCTTCCAGACTGGTTTTTGTGGATTTTTAGTTTAGTAGGAGCATTTCCAGTACTGCTCTTACCCCACACAGCAAGGCTGACTGGAATAGATGGGAGCATCTTTCCCCCTTCCAGGACAGCTCCAGGCTGGCCCCAATCCTGGTTCAACCCAGCTCATCCTTTCCCCGAGCTCTTGGGAGGAGCAGCTCCTCCAGACCTACTCCTGAGATCCTCTGCAAACCCATGAACTGTGATTTTTATCAGCTGTCAATGCTGCTCCAGCTTGTTTTCCACAAGTTGCTTTTTTTTTTGGCAAAGTCTCAACTGCCACTCTGGAAAGGGACCCAAAATCCAGTTTTTCCTTCAATCCACCTCTCCTTGTTAGATGGGAAAGAGCCAGGAGGACCAAACATATAGATTAGTTCTTTTTTCTTTGGAAAAAAAAAAAAGAAAAAGCTTTTCCCAGCTCTTTAACTCTCATTTCTTACATGGCACTGCCAGTGAGGCAATCAAAGAGCTCTTATTTCACGGGATTTTTGGAAAGATCCCAATTTACAACCTGCTGCTAGGACACTGCTGAGCCTTGATACCACAGCTGGAATCTGTGATTTTACCTCTCCTTAAAAGCTCAGGGCTCTTCCAAAGATGAGATGAGGAAGCAAAGGGTGAAGGAGCCCCCACAAAGTGAACAGGTCCAGATAATCCCAAAGAAATGGAAACCACTAAGATTTTGTAGGGTGGGTTTATTTTTTTCCAAAATGAGTGGGGTATTCCAAATTCCTGATTTCCCCCAAAACGCATTCAGCAGCAGGAAAATGCTGATGCAGTTGGGCAGCACATTAAATGTAGAGCTGGAGTTGGAACTCCTGTCTTTTCCCAAGGCTTGCAGCATCAGCCAACATCAAATGGGCATCTCAGGAGGGTCAACAAGGCCAAGTGGGTAGGGGCAAACCCTGAGATCAATCCAGGCTGGATACTGGGAAAAAAATATCCCTGTGAGGGGAGGCCCTGGCACAGGGTGCCCAGAGCAGCTGTGGCTGCCCCTGGATCCCTGGCAGTGCCCAAGGCCAGGCTGGACACTGGGGCTTGGAGCAGCCTGGGACAGTGGAAGGTGTAACAGGATGGGACTGGATAGGCTTTAAGGTCCCTTCCCACCCAAGCCATTCCAGAATTCTGGGATTTAATGACTGTCAGTTGGCCCCTGGCTCAGCCTCCTCCCAAATGAAATGACTGAAAACTACAGCAAATGTTTTCCTGCTCTGGGTAAAGCTTAAAGTATTTATTCTAGTAAGAATCTGATTGTTTTGGGCTGGGGAGTTGCTGGTTTCCTCTTTTTTTTTTTTTTTTTTTTTTAATTATCTCAGTGTTTTCAAGTCCTCACTGTAAGAAAGTTCCCCTCACTGTCACAAAACAGCAACACCATCAATTCTACAGCCAGGGTAAATTTCCAATGTAGTGATTTCCAGAAAATAATTGGGCTTGGCCTTCATCCTGGGAAGATGGCTTTCTCTGGAAGGATCCTGAGGTTGAGCAATGTCAGGAAGCTTAAAGGCAGCAGGGCTCCCCTCAGCATCCTGGAGCTGTGGGTGGGAAACCCTGGGCTCTGAGGAGGCTTTTCCCAAGTCTGCTGTGATAACCTTGTGGCAAGGGGTAGGAGAGCTCAGGGGAGCAGGGGAGCTGGGGGAAACCCCCCAGCAAAAAGCTGTGGGTGGGTGCAGCACTTCCCTGGCTTGCTGGGGACTCTCTGGGATGGGGAGGGAGTGTCAGCACTGGGATGAACATCCCCTTCCTGTCTCTCTTCCCCCCGCAGGTGGCGTCTCCCACGGACACAAGCAACTTCGACAGCTTCCCAGAGGACAGTGACGAGCCACCCCCTGACGACAACTCAGGATGGGACATAGATTTTTAATGTTATTTCTCTTACCTGCTTCTGCCTTGCTGAGGACAGCTTTTCCTGGGACGTGGCTGCCAGCGGAACGGGAAGACCAGACTTGGGGAGGATTCGTGCTCGGGGTCACCATGATGCCTTGATTGATGCTGCTCCAGTAACTCCAGTGGCATTAGGACTTCTTGCTTAGTGACAATAGTGCTCTCCATGTTTTCTGTTGGAACGTGACCTGGCGTGGGCACGGTGGTCCTGACACAGAGCCTTTCTCCGGCACAGGGCTCCTCTTCTGTGCCCACAGAGATCCTGGCACACTCTTGATGAGCAGAGGGAGAGATCCGTAGAGTAAGAGGCACTTAATTCCAGCTGCTTTATTTCCCTAGGGTCAGTAGTAACTCCTGAAGTGCTGCAGCTACTCCAGTGCAGGATTTGGGCTATCCCCACCCTCCAAGCTCCGCGGGCAGCGCCGGAGCGCAGGAGGAGCACAGGCAAAGCGCTCCCTCAGAGCAGGGGGGAGTGTGTCCTTTCCTTTCCCACCAGTATTCCCAACAAGACTGAGTGCTCCCTTTCCTCTTTCTTTTGGAAACATTTTCGCTCAGCCTGGTCAAACAAAAGCACAACTGCTGCAGATGCTGTCAAGGCAGAGTTGGGTTGCTTCCCTCACGTGGCAGCACCACCTTTGGGCTTCAGTTCTCCTTTCCCTTGGTACCAGTACGTGCATGGAAAGAGAAAAATCATGGAATGAATCCATTGTACATCTACTCATTCATTGTACATCTGTTGATCCATTGTACATCTACTGATCCATTTCACATCTACTGATCCATTTCACATCTATTGATCCATTTCACATCTACTGATCCATTTCACATCTA
>VZUI01039286.1:0-10391 GCA_013401135.1 Cettia cetti
TAATAATAATAATAATAATAATAATAATAATAATAATAATAATAATAATAATAATAATAATAATAATAATAATAATACAAAAAAACAACCAACCAAAACCCCAAAAAACCCAACAAACAAAAAAACCCCACACATCTGTATGCAGAACTGATGAAACTAAACTGGGAACAATGAGTGTATTTGTGTCATCCATGTTATCAGAAGTATTTGGAAAAAGTCAGCAAAGATGTAAAGAAGAGAGCTGCAAACCAACTGGACAAGCAGGGAGTGATTCTCTGGTGGAAGGCTGGGAGTTCAATCTGTCTAGCTCATCAGAAAGATGACTGAGGAATGGTTTGATAGACAGCAGTTTTTCCACTCTAAGGGAGGAAAAATATTGGGCCTGTAAGAACTCTTTTAACCTCATGGAGGAAAAGGACAGCAAATATCAAAGACTGGATGGTGAGATCAGACCTGTTTAATCGGAAATACGGCACACATTTTTAGCACTAGGGTTGATGGGCAGTGGGAGCAAACTGCCACAGAAAGTTATGGATTTCCTCACCCTTAATTATTTCAATGAATTATTAAAGTCTTTCTGAAATACGTGCTTCAGGCAAACATGAACATCCTGTGCTTCAAACAGAGATTAAGTGTGTTATACTGCAGAGCAGAGGAAGCAAGAAGAAATGAGAGTAGCCTTCAGGCCCTGGACATAACCACCATGACTAACCTCCTTCATGCTCTTGGGACCCCTGATGGCCCCTTCAGAGGAGAAAGACAGATTTTTCTGGGTGGCAGTGGCCATATCTGGGTGCCTATTTATTTCTTACACAAGGGGGCTCTGATGACTCTGCTCCTGGAGTCTGGTGCCTGAAGACCTTTGGCAGCACTGAAGAAAGCAGGAGACTCTTGGCTTTGTTTACATCTTGGGTATTTGCAGAAATGACTCTTCAATTAGCCTCCCCTTCTGACATACGTCCAGTCAGCTGTCACTGATTGAATTATTGCCTTCTGGGTTTTATTTCCTTTTTTTCCTAATAAATAATCCATCTTGCATATCTGGTTCCATAACACTAGCATTGTTTCATAGGATTTTGCTGGCATTTTCTTGGTTACCCTTTAAAACTCTCTTAACCACCAACATGTGTCAAAACTGGTGTCCACATGCTGCTGGCTGCTGCTGGATACACTTAAGCAACACTAGCTGGTGGCACCACATTTCCTGCATGCATTGGCATATTAGCCTATAAAGTTATTCATACCAAAGTGCATTTCTGCTGCTTAGTTGAAATCCTATCATCTTTACCCTTGCAGGGCTTTTCTTGGCTGAATTTGCAGTTGTTTTTGTCATTTCCTTGCCAGGCACAACACAAAGGCCTTATTGACTATTCCTGCTGGAGCCAAGGGAAGATACCAAGCAGAGTTTTGCTTACCTGGTAGTCTTCAGCTCATAAAAGACTTAGGCTGATACCATTTTCAGCACAGTGGGAGCCAAGGCTGCTGAGAGCCTGGGTTAGTCATACCAGGTTTTAATTTTTTATTATTGTGCCTACTACAATTCATCCATTGATAAAAATAGTTCTGTGTACACACACTTCCTATCCTGTTATTTCCACCTTTGGGCAGTCAGTATCCACAACCCTGTGAACTGGGAATCATCTCTGGGAACACAATTTTCCTCTTTTGAAAGGCTGAAAAAGCTGAAGCTGTTCCTCACCACGCAGAGGAGGAGCCTGGCAAAAGGTGTGCCAGAGTAGGGGGCACAAGGCAGCAGACAACCCATGGATGCTCTCTGGGCTAAAACCCCCAAGAAAGCATCTCCCTTGCACAGGAAAAGATGCTTTGCTCATCCTGCAAGCTCACTTGGGGACCCTTGCACTGCCTGGGCAGCTGGCATGTGCTGGGGACAACTTCAGCAGCAGAGTTCTGCTGCCTCTCAGACGTTTTCCTATACAACCTCCTGATTTATGCACAAAATCCCCTGGCTGAGGAAGGGTGGCATTTCTGAGCCAGGCAAAATGCTCTGGCCAGGGTATCCACTTCCAGCTGAGCTGGTGAGGATGCAGGTTGTAAGCATCTGCATTGTTCTGGTCCTTCAACACCTGCACAAGGATGGGTAGAAGTCCTCTCCCAGCGAAGGCAGGAGGGAAGAGGGAAGCTTAATGGATGGCAATTGGGGCAATATATGCCATGTCCTGACCATTCCTCGCCATTTACCTTCTGTAGCTTGGATGCAGCCAAATGAAATCACTGTAACTTGGAGCTGGGAATTGCTGGGGTTAGCTCTGAATACAAGGACAGACACAACAGGTCAGAGGAAGGTCCCCATGACTAATGGCAGAAGAGCAACGTAGGGAAGAGCCTCTCTTTTAGACACTCAGCCTCCAGACACCAACAGCTCAGAGGGTACCAGAGGCTCAGCTGCTGCCTTCATATTTTTTGATAGGAAGAAGTGCCCACAAAGTGCCCAGCCTTTGTGGGAACTACTTCCTATCAGTCTGCTTTGCAATCTATGCGATTTTGGAGGCACCATTAGAAATTTCTCCTGCGGCAAAAGCTATCACAGACACAATTCTTGCTTTGGAGGCAAACCATTCCACCAAGGCTTTAAGCAATGGTATGAATTACAGCAACCTTTGGTCCTTCCAGCGCAGCAGGTGGCAGAGGAAGAGGAAATTGAGACTCGTCTCTGACAACCACCTTTATTCCCTTTACTGAGCCGCCTCCAGCTTTGGCTGACAGTCAAGCTCTGCAGCACAAAAATTCTGAGACCTTGTACGTACAGAGCTCACGTGAGCAGCTCTTCCTCCAGAAAAAGCCCCTTGTAAGCCAGGGAGCTGGCCCACAAACAGGTTTTCTTTTCATCAGAAAAGGTTGCAGGTTCAGGCTCTAATTTGTTTGATAATTTTTTTATTGTGCTGCCCAACAGGCTAAAAAGAGATTTATTCATGAAAAGGACAACGTCAGCATCTATTCCCTGTGCAAACAGATGAGGAAAAAAATATCTGTAAACAGCAAAAGTAAGACAGAAAGTACAAAGAGCAGCATACTAAATTACTCCTGCCATGTGGGTCACTTTGGAGGATGTTTTTATTTTATTAAACAGCTCCTGCACAAAATGGGTTTTTTTGCTCGACTAGGGCATCATACATCGAATATTAAAATGATGCTGAGGCTTGTAAGTGCTGGGGGCAGGGGAGAGTGGATACGCCCCTTTTATTCCTGGAGTTATTGTTTTACAAATAAAAGGTGCTGATGACACTGTGTGTGCAACACAGATAGGGCATAAAAAAATCACTGCAGTGGCTTGATAGGGAAGATCTGTAGCTGAAAACCCGGTAATGCAGACAGTAGGTGAGGCAAATGTGCTGAAATGTCAGGATGTGGAATGCCAGGAGAACAATCCTTAAAATAGTTGCACCAAAAATAGCCTCTGTGGACAATAGGAGGGGGGTTTGCCTTCATTTATTTCTATTACCAGCTTCTTGACATGCCGTCCCTCGAGCACTCCTAGTCCCAGATGGAGCAGGAGGCACCCTTTTGTCCCACACATATGTGCCACTGCTGCAGTTCCCGCAGGGACAGGAGCACCCACCAAAACGCAAAAAAAGAGTGCTGGGGCTGCCACAGCCAGGGGAGGAGGCAGTCACCTCATGTGGCTGGCAAACACGCCAGCTAGAACTACACCTCCCCAGAAGATTCAGAGCAGCTCTCTGCAAATAGCAGCAAATCCTTGGCCAGGACCCTGAGGAAAAAAGTAGAATGGTGCCTTGTGAGCTGGCAGGGTCTGCACAAGAGCAGGGGACAAGCAGTGATGGTGCAGCTCTGGTGGGGAAGCAGCTCCTACCCTCCATCATGCTGAGCACACTCCTATCCAGTAACCTGAAAAAATCACCTCTTCCCAATATATTTTCCCTGCAAAGCTGGGCCAGCCATCAGGAACTGCAGGCGGTGCCCACACAGTCGTCATTTCTCTGGGCAAGAACTTAGATGGTTCTGGAAGAAAAGCCATCCCTCAAGGCTAAACCAGCACACAGCTTCAGAGCTGCTGAACAGTAGCAGTGTGACCGTAGTGAGGATTAAAGGGAAGGAATTCTTGTTTCTTCACGTAAAAAAGTTGAAAAACCAGGTGTGTAGGCAAGAACCAAGTCACCACATGTCTGAGCACAATGGTCTGAGGACTAGTTAAGCCAGTCTTAGTGCTTGGTAAGAGGCAGGACCCAAGGTAGGGAGGGGAAACCTCCAAGGAAAACAAAAACACATGAGAAATTCACATTTTGACATGCAGTGAAGTGCAGCCATGTCAGCAAAATTTGTTTTCCAATACATGCAGTGAACATAGGTGGGAATTCAGTGCTGGATTTGCAGCCAGCAGCTTACAATTCAGTGTGATGACTCAGGACTTTCAGTTGCTCTGCAGGCAAAGGCTGCTCAGAACTTACTCAGAGAGAATTTCCATTTTCCATGACAAGAGGCCATATCTCACTCTCCTACTTTTTTTTCCTGATAAATCTAATATTGCTAAGTCACAGGATTTCACAGAGATTTTGTATGCAGTCATCATAGCCCTGAAATCATTGTTTGTTGGCCTTACAGTCACCATTCCGCTCTTAGAAATGACATTGTCACACTTTTTTTTTGAAACCTATTATCTGATGCTGTATCTGCCAGACCTCCCTGGGATCAGAGGGTGAAAGAGTCATTCACTCCGTGATTCCTCTCCCTCGGGATGAGATGTTAGAGGCGACTCCTACTCCTGATTTTGGTTTTGTAACAGAATTGTGGTATATTTCTATGTGCAGCATCACCCTGTGCAAGTCCAAAGGGTCCAACCTCTCCTTGAAGCAGAGGGCTCCCAACACCTGCAGTGCTTTGCCTGCCTCCAGATGACAACAAAGATGGGAGTAAGATTTATTCCTAGGTCAGGGGTAATTAGGTAACACGGGGTTTGGAATAAACGAAGCATAAACAATTCAGGTGTTGGTAAGTATGACATGGAAGTAAATCTGAGCGAAGCTTTGACTTCTTCTAGAGTTGAGTGAACACAGACATTGAGGCACTTGGGAAGATATAGGAAGGAGGAAAACTGTAGCTTTCGCAAGCATAAATCACAGACTGTAGCTACCTTCTCCAGTCATTAGGAAAAAAGAATGAATGACAGAAAAAGAGAAAGGAGAGGAGGTCAACAGAGAAGGGTTAAAGGTTAATTTCCTGATTGCTGGGATATGAAATGTAATGGCCCCAGATGCCTGTGAATTTCCTTTCAAAAGAGCCATCATCATTTAATGCACTCTTTTATTGCCCCTTTCACATCAACTTCCTCATATTCCAGAACAGTCTTTCCTTTTGCTATCAAGCATTACTTTTCACATGCTGTGGACCTTGATGGTTTTGACATACTAGGTAAGGGCAGTAAATCTCCTAGAAACATAACCTACTCCTGCTGAAGGCAACGGGAACTCTGCCACTGGTGGCTGTGGCAATGCAGAAGGTCCACTTCTGATGACTAATGGCATTAGTCACATTTTTACAGGAACCCCTTCTTATGAACAATTCCAAAGCCTTTGTTCGGAGAACTCAATTTAAATGCAAACATTGCATCTTGTATTCCATTTTATGATATCATGAGCTCCTGAACTCCGGTTTATGTCACCTGTAGTCTGCAGGCTGCCCACTGCTCTCATTTTAAGTGGAGGATTTGCATTTTGGAGGGCAGGTGGCATACAAAGGACTCTTTCTTACAAACCTTGCATGTGAAACTGTATGGCAAAGCACAAGAAGCAGTCTATGGGATGGTGGCACTTGGGAACCCTCCCTGGTCATTTTCTACTGTTAAATGAATGGGCAGACCCACTGGAAATTATGAGCACTGACCCCTTAGATTCAGTCAATTCAACTCAGACAACCTACAGTAATAATAAATTAATTTTTTGTAGATCGGCTGCTACGGCCCAGCTCCATCATTCCCTGATGGAGGACAAGGGGTGTTCCCTGGGCCACTCTGCAGCTTTGTAGCCATATGTAGAAATCTCTTCCAGGGTTTCCTAGGTCCTGTCCCATGGAGGGTTGCTGGACCCACATGTGCTGCAAGAGGGTCCAAAAAAAGTCCTTTCTGGAGTAGAGGGAGGGAAGCAGAGAGCTGTCTCTTCCCCAAGCCCCATGGGAAACTGGCAAGCCTCTGAAGGTCTGAGCTGCAGTCTGCTGCTTTTAGCACTGCTATTACTCCAAGCATGTGGCCTCATGTGGGTACTAGATGGGCAAATCACTTTTGCTATGCCTTGATCTCTCAGCTAAGTTCAGGGCCCCATTTTGTGTATGATTATTTTGTGGTCACTGGTGTCTAGGTCCTAAATAGACATGGCAGAGCAAGGCAATATTATCTCTCTATTCCAAGGAAAGGGCTGGCAGCTGACAGGAGAGCAAGGCAAAGGTACCCACAGCTCAGGGCAAGAAAAAACCAAATCTACAAAGTGTGCCCCCAACACAACCACAAGCTCACCCTGTGTCTTTGTAAGGCTTTTCAAGTCAAGCTCTGCTGCTCAGAGACAGAGTCCACAGGACTATAATGGGTAAATGGGGTTTGCCAGCTTCTGACAGGGGTAATAAAGCACTTACCCTGTTCTCATGTACTGCTGCTTTTTGGAGAGGAGCTTGAAGTGCCTGGGTAATCAGAAGGCAGCTCTGAATGTGTTGTGAGGGTTGCCTTATGGCTGAACTACCACATCTGCCTGCCCCCAAAAGGATGTTAAATGCTGACAAACAGATTCAGTACATGCAACTTACTTTTGTATCCTCCAACTATGCCAAGACAGTATTTTCACTGCAGCAGAGAGCTGGAATCTATGTAAAAAGGCCACTAAATGGAGTTATGTGTATTGACATTTCTCAGAACATCAGACACGGATATTGCCATTTTTTGAGACGTGGGATGTAAGATGAATAGATTTCATACCATGACTTCCAAGCCTCCATACTAGGACTTCTGATCAACTGCCCTATTCACCATAGTTATGGAAGTTATTTATGTTGAATAGATTAAAGGCTGAGCAACTTAGATTTTCTCTGAGTGATTTGTTGTTTCAGCTTCTTTTATGTTAACATCTGTTTGCATTAGCACGGAAATACCATACTTGCCTTCCCTTGAGAAAAAAATTTGCTTGTGGACTCAAGTGTATATATTTCTTGTTAGAGTAGCAATGTCTTCTGGGTGAAGCCAAACAGGCTGGTTTCTGGTGGCCATTACTCAACAAAGCAGTTAATTCTTTACACACCTGGTGAGGAAAAGTCTATGGCAGAAGCAGTGAGAAAGACTCCATCTTCTCCCACAAAAATAATTTTAACAGTTTTAAGCCCAACTCTTTTCCCACTTAAGTCACCAGCCTAATTCCTAGAAATGTACCTTAAAAGCAATTTTATGTACTGTAACTTGCAAGACTCAAAAGTAATCAACTCTTTCTGCTTTTTGCAGCTTTGCTATTCATTGGCATTAGAGGCAGACTCTTTGGAAACACTTCATAGCACCATTTGAAGACTTCCAATTTTCTGCTTTATGTAATGTAACCTAATGTACTCAGAAGTAAATCTGAAAGTATTCTTCTACCGTAAGTATAATGAGATGATAACATTACTACAGAAATTTACAGATTTACACAAATATGATGACAAAATATCTGTTTGACACAAGCTGCTTGTGCATGTTTTCCCCCTCTCTCTCTGCCCACCCTGCCTCTTGATCTGTGCTGGTGATGGATTAGTAGATTCTTATTTTGAAACCATTACCAGAACTTCTGTAGTCCCTCTTGTAAGAGTCTCTTAGGCAAGGATGGAGAAGCTACAGGTGTATCACACTCAGGCAGGGATGAGTCCCTTGCTCTTCAGTGCCCCTGCCGGGCCCTGGAGCCCTGTGTCCCCACCACGGGCAAATGTTTAATTCTACTGGCTGTGCAGCCTGGCTGGGAGCATCTGAGCATGGGATGGGGCAAAGATGTGGCAAAGGGGTGTTTCAGGTGAAGGTGAGCCACAGGCTTTACTCAGTACTGCTAGGAGCAGAACAGAGTTTTCTATTATACTTCTTCTGTAAGCTGTTCCTCCCGAGATTTGCTGCTTCTTAGTAGTGCTAAGGGTTTAGAGCATCTGTGCACCAGAAAGCTTTCCTAAATCAATAGTCTCCTGCAGCTACATAAATAGCTAACTGGAGCAAAGATGTTTATTTTTGAAGTGGGAGATGTTGCTCCTGCGACAATGTTTTATTATAATGATTTTGATCCTCAACCTGCAATCTTTACACCAAGACAAGACTCCCCTTGATTTCTGTGCAAGCTTTGTCTGACTAAGGATTTCAGAATTAGCTCTTTGCTTTTATTTTTATTGAAAAACAAGCCTGCACTTGACAGGGAAAAAACAGTAAGTGGATCATGTCAGAGAGACAAGTTCCTATGAGAAATTTCTAGCAGGAAAAACACGGCTTTATGATTACATGGCAGTAAGCTGCAAGGTTAAAGCTTCAAGAGTTTTCTGGGAGAAAAAGATGCATTAATGTGAAGGGTATCTATTCCATCAGAGAAAAAAGTGCAACAGAGCACACACCCCTGCTTCCTGTCAGAGACTACACAACTGAGTAAAGGTTGCAGCAATTAAATGAATAATAATAAAACATAAACATTAGGAAAATATTTCCACAAAAATTTAAAACATTCATGGAAATAGATACATTTTGATCTAAGGATTTGATCTGAAGCATACACATCAGTCTAGACATACTTTATGTCTAGACCACCAAAAGGACCCTGATCCCAACGACGATATAATCCTACACAGGAGTGGCAGCTCCGCACCAGTGCACCTCCCTCCACGAGAACTACCTAAAAACGTGCCATTTGCAGGGAGGAGCCTCGTGACAATCAAACCCTGCAAAGATGGGGAGCACATGCAGCTCTACAGCTAAGAGTAATTGCAGAGACACGGGCGTGGCAGCAGAGGGGCTGGGGTGTGCCTGCCCCCCTGCTCTGCGGCGCAGACAGGAAAGAAGAACCAGGGGAGGGGAGCGGCTACGGCTCTGGGACACTGGGAACGGAACAGGCAAATGAACACCTGGGGCTTCACTAGAGGCTTGTCCCCTTGCCCTCAGCATCAGTGGACCCAAAAAAACCTAGGACAAAATGTCACCAGGGTAGGGCCATGGCAACGCCTGGTCTGGCAAACACGAGCAAACGGCGTGTTTGGGTGGGTTTGGTGTTTCGGGGGTTTTTGGAGGGGGGAGTGCAGTTTGGGAATCATGGGGGTTTCTTCTGTTTTAAAGACAAAATCTCTCCGGAAGCAGAGGTTTGTGAATGTGTTGCTCAGCCTGCAGCTGCTTGCTGAGCCCCAGTGTGCGCTTCAGTGCCCCGCTGATGCAGGTGGGTGCTCCCAGAAGTTCGTCTCAGTTCTCGTGTCCAAAAGTCTCGTTTGACACAAAATCGGGATGCAGGCAAAGACACAGCAAGGTGGAATGTGGGGGTGTATTCTCCAGGGGGGGTGGGGGTGGTGAGCTTTAAAGAGCGGCAGCCCCGCTGCCCAGAAGAGGGGTCAGGAGCCTGGATTAAGTAACTCAGTGTTCTCAGGCACCAGATTTCAGAGGTGGGGAGCAGTGGGAGTCACGTGTCAGCCAAGCCTGATACTTTTCCAGCACTCCGCGTGGGCAGCAGACAGGAGACAAGGACCCTGGCAGGGCGGGAGTTCCCCCGCAGGAGGCTGCACCAAACACTCATCTTCAGAAGCGGAGGTTCACCCGCATCGCACTGTAAAAGCGAGCTGTCAGCTCACCCTTACTGCAGGCTGACAGTCCCTTTCAATGAGAACGTGCAGCCCTCTCGATCGTGCTTTTTCAGTAGAGAAACCCCCGGGGTCAGTGCTTAATGAAACTCATCCCACCACAGGCGTGGACCGCAGGCACTGTCCCCACGCCAGCAGAGCGCGCGGTGCGCGGACACAAGCGGCTCCTCCCGCCGTGCCCGCCCCGCACAACCCTCTGCCCACTTCAGAACGGCCTGGGCACGCCGGTTTCTGTTCCCCCCGCTCGCCCGAGCCGCGGCTACCTTCGCCGCCGCGGCTACCTTCGCCACCGCGGAGCTCACTGCGGCGGCGCTACCCAGCGATCGGTACCGACCCCCGGGAGGAGGCAGGGCAGGGCAGGGCCCCCACGGGAGCGGCACCTCCGACGGTGCGGGCCGGCCGATGCTGCCCGGGGTCCCCCGCCGGCCGGGCGCGCCTCGGGATGGATGGGGGTGGAGAAGGGGTGCCAGGGACCCGGCGCTGCAGGACGGAGCCGCTCCCTATCCGCCCGCGGCCCCTTCCCGCGGCATTCCAGAGCCCCGCACGTCCCGCCCGCGGTGTGGCGTGTGGCGTGGCGTGGCGTGGCCCGGCGCTCCCCC